>JAQGEQ010000069.1:0-111347 GCA_034620365.1 Pegea sp. RAD2-039
CTTAATAAAAGATTATTTCTTGTTTGAATTTAATTGTTTACTTTATATGTTTAAATTAGAACTTTGAAAAGAGTAAAAACAAACTTCTTGAAACAATTTACTTTATTTAAACTACATTTAATCCTGATCTTGCTTCAAAAACAGATCTGTTATTGACAGATTATCTATGGAAGCCAACTACAAATACTCAAATGAAATGGTTTAAACTCTTCTGAATATTATGCTGAGCTAAAATTGTTATTGATTACTATAAGTCTAATTCATAAAGATGATGTCATCAGCATGTCATAGATTAACATGTCTATTTGATTTATACAAGAAATCGTTTATACCGTGTCAGCTTTACTGATAACCAAATCAAGAATGTTGGATTAAATATTAAATTAAGAGAGTTTAATAATATCCCTACTAACATCTATAAGTGAAGAATAATTTATATCATTGATATATAGTAGCGTTAGCTTATCAATACAAGCTTCATACATTCATCAAAAGTAAAATGACGACAATTACACAACAAACCATTAGATTTATAAAAAATAAGTATGTTAGTTATGATTTATTTAAACCAGCGTCGTTTAAAAGTGATAAGCAACTGAATAATGAAGCCAATAAACTCGGATAACATAAATTCCTGTTATTATAAATTGCAAATGGTTTGTAGTTCATCAGTGTTAATACAATATTCATAATATATTATGATATTATATAAATTAGTTGTTTTTATAAATAAAGATAATTACATCAACACAACAAAAGCACAAAAATTTAGAATTTACAAATGATTCAATGAAGATTAAGATTATAGATGCTTGTTTACTTGTGATATTGTCTTTTAGAATTAAACAAATTTAAATGAAAAATTATAGAAAAAATTTTATGACATTGGTACGTTCTATTAAATAAAAGATAGTTTTAGGATTAAACGCAACTGACAATATCAGTTTCCAAATTTTCATGTTATCTTTTTTGTTTAATGATTTAATAAAATTTTAAAATTAGGATTTGAATTATATCATTAGTACTATATTAATCACTTGTCTAATTTGTACTAAAACAGTTGAAAATATCCATGTTTTCTATAGACGAAAACAACTAAAGGTTAGTTTTTTTGATCTCATAGAAATGATTTTTACAAGTGAATTTTTATCTTTGTTTATTGCTGTTTTTAAATTACTTATCAAATTGTTTGCTGAAGTAATTATTTTCTATACTTAAGAACAGTAGTTTTGTTTTTCATTGAAAGTATTTAGTTATACTTCAATGGTCTATTAGTTTTGCCAAGCAGCTATGATACCTGCCTAGCGAGAAGGGGGCCTTGTTCCGGTTGCAAATAAACACATATTACTTACTAAGAAAACTCAAAATTTACAAACAGGCTATTGATTCCTGCAAAATGACAAAATTCCTACGTTATATGTTTGTAGAGAGATTTGGTGGAAGGGTCTACTTTAGTTTGTTTGTATAGGAGACTTTTTTAATGTCATTAATTCTTCAAATATTTGGGCAAATGCAGTTTTTTGTTGACTGTATAAAAAAATATGAAATTTTTGATTAGCTCTGTAAATGATAATAAACCTTGACTAAATAGTATCGATATCTTCGAAGAGTTGAAAACAGAAAACCAGTCAAGACCTGATAGAAACTTGTTTATACCATTATAATTTTCACAAAAGCAATTCGCTTTGCTTAAAGCCTTAAGACTTTTTTTCATAAAAATTTTTGCTAAGTCAAATAAGATTAAGTACTTCTTTAAAGTAGTATGATGGCATCAAGACAACGAAAACAGAAAAAAAGTGGAAATTTTTAAATGAATCATTCTACATATTTGTTGACTGAAGACAGTGTCATTTAGAATTTACGTAACAAAAGAATGACACAACATATGAAAGAAAGGAACAAGCTCACCGCATTCTTTTATATCATTAGATACAATAAATTTTTTTGTTAAATGCAACTGACAGTACCAGTTTTCAAAATTCTCTCTGAC
Organism: Pegea sp. RAD2-039; assembly: GCA_034620365.1. Taxonomy (NCBI): domain Eukaryota; kingdom Metazoa; phylum Chordata; class Thaliacea; order Salpida; family Salpidae; genus Pegea; species Pegea sp. RAD2-039. Next base: position 1,991 of record JAQGEQ010000069.1, read on the forward strand.
CATTATCTATTTTGTTGATAGACTGATATGATCGTAACAAATTAGATACTTTATATAACAATGTGTTTGCCTTGTATTTGTGAGTTCATTTCAAATAGTTTCTTTATACTTCTAACGTAAATGTTAAATTATAAATATGCTTAAAACCTTTTTCACTCAAACTTGATGCTTTGAAAGTAAATATAATGTTTCATGGATTTATGTTTTAGTGTTTCTTTTGTTTTTTTCAGATTTATTTTGTTTTCGTTTCAAAAATAGTTTTATGTTTCTGAATGTAAGTTTTTAATCGTTTCAAAAGTTCAATAGTTTTGAATCAGTGATTTTTAACTGATTGATTTTTTCACTTTTGTTAAATATTCATAATATAACATCTTAAGTTTATTTTTCAAAGCATTTCTAAAATCTTGAAACTTAACTGATTTCAATTCTTAATAAATTTATTATATTTAAAGTGATAAATTTAAAAACTATAAAATGCTTACAGATTTAGATAAATCTTTAACTAAATATTAATGTACCATAACCAATAGAATATTTTTACTCTGATTTTAATTTATTTTTATAAATTTTCTTTTTAACTTTATCATAAACAAGTTAATAAAATTATTTTTGATTAGGAATATTTAAATTTATATTATTAAATTTAATAAAATTGTTTGATAGAATACAAAAACGATATTTGAGATTTTTTTAATTATCTTTATAATTAGTTTTACTATAAAATTACACTTATTTAATAGCTGGATAACAATTTTATTAGAACATTTTTGTTAAGAAGTCTATTTTCTGCTGCATTTTATATCGTTTATTAGTTCATATTTTTATGGAAGTTTAAATCAAAAAAATAAAATTGTTTTATCACAGAGATTAACTGTCGAAAAAAAATGTTTTAACAAATTTATGTCTTAGTTAAAATTTTTCGTAGGTTAACACTTTTGATTAAATACGAACATAAATTTAGATTTTAATAAATTCAAAACAGGTTGTCTGTGAAAACTCTACAACCCACGAACATTAGAGTAAGAAGTCATGATTAGAATACTTATTCTGTACGACCTTTTACACCAAAGATACCGCCGTAAGGCATTTACATTTTGGAGTGTTGAAAATTTTTCAACATGGTATTTTCTCTGGCAAAAATTTGTTTTCAAATTCAACTGTTACTTTCTAGCAGTTGGAATATTATTCAATTAATATTTGAATTGTATTTATTATTAGCACTAGATTTATTTATTTTATTATTCTTATTTTAGTAATAAGTTTTTAAAATTTTACAAATCTTTTGTAAACACAAACAGTTAATATATATCGAGAATTTTAAGTAAACTCAAACTAATTCTAATGAAAAATTAAAAGTTTCGAACGCAAGAATGATAAACTAAAAAAATTTCTTTTATTAAATGATATTGCTTCCAAATAAGATCCGTTATTGGTAGGCTATGTATGAATGTCATTTACAAATTCTCTAAATTTTATTTAAAGGTAGATTTGTTCTGATTTACTGTAAGTCTGACTGATAAATAAATAACTTCACATAGCTTTTTATAACTTAAGAAACTACTTTAATTAGCAAATTTCAAATCTTTAATCTTAATCTTCTACTGTTTGCTAAATAAGTTCAAATCAGAATTTTTGCTGCATTTATTTATTTATTTATTTATTTATTACAATAAATGTGAAGGAGGGTGCCTAAAGAGAGCACCTCTCGCTAACACACATTCTCACAAATTAGATCTATTTGACGTGTAAACGAAAAAGTATATGACAATGAAGAATTGCACAGAATCATAGTATTGTAAAAAAGAAAAATTCACAGTTTAAAAATGGCAATGTTGGCGATGTTATAACAATTCAGCTTTTTCTTGAACAGCATAAGTGATTTTGACATGACAATCTCTGATGGCAGATTGTTCCATGTACTGATTGTGCGGTATGAGAAAAAACTTAATCTGGTTAACGTAGCTGGTGGAGTAGGCTTATTAAGATGTAGTTTATGTCTTCTAAGTTGATATAACTTGAGAGAGGGACTAATGGAGAAAAAGTCATCAAACTGAAGATCAATTAGGTTGTGAATAATTTTAAAAATCAGAATAAGGTCGTATTTAATTCTTCGGATTTCCAAAGTATCTAGATTGAAGAAGCTGAGACGATGCTTATAACTCTCGTATTTGATATTAAGTTTCCTGCAAACCAATCTCGTAAATGTTGCCTGAGCAGATTCGATTTTTCTGATATCACCAACTTGATATGGCATCCATGCACTGACATTGTATTCAAGAATAGGGCGTATGTACAGTTTGAAAATGTTGACGAAAAACCATGGATCTTTAGAATTAAAAGTCTTTATGATGAGGTGGACAAGCCTGATAGATTTTCCAAAGATTCTGGAAACATAACTGTGCCATTTGAAGTCAGATGTCAGAGTAATGCCGAGGTCTATGACTGAGGATACTCGTTCAAGAATAGATCCATTGATGTAGTATTGGTTGCTGAAGTTGGCAGCTGGCTTACGGGAGAATGTTATAACTTCAGACTTTGTTGGCTGGATTTTAAGTTGCCAATTCGCAGACCAGTTTTCTACAATATTTAGTACAGTTTGGAGTTTTGAGTGAGAACCAGATAATAGCTTGATGTCGTCTGCATACACAAACACACTGACATTGTCTACTGTTATTAGTCTTCTGATGAGGTCTTCAATGAAAATCAAAAAGAGAAGTGGACCCAGGACGGAACCTTGAGGAACGCCGCTGGTGACTTTACTAGGAGTAGATAAAGATCTTTCTACACGGGTTCGTTGGGTTCTACCTGATAAGAAATCTTCAATCCATTTTAAGATAGAGTTGCTGATTTTTATGTTTTTCAATACAGTAATGAGCTTGTTGTGTGGAACAGAATCAAAAGCTTTAGCAAAATCAAGGTATATGATGTCACATGGAGTATTACTTTCGTAATGAGCTGTAAGCTCATTGAAAAAATTGAGATGTTGAGTCAAAGAAGATATTTGCTTAACAAAGCCATGCTGGACATCAGATATTAGATGATGCTCCGTCAAATGGCTAGTTATATGGTTGTGAATGATGTGTTCTTGAGTTCTGCAGATAACCGAAGTCAGCGAAACTGGTCTGTAGTTAAGTGCAGTGTTTCTGGAACCCTTCTTATAAATTGGAGTAATAATAGCATTCTTCCAAATTTGTGGAAGTCTTCCCCGCTTAAGAGTCATGTTAAAGAGTAGCGATAAGGGTAGCGCTAAAGAAGAAGTACTTTTTCTTAAAAACAAAGCTGGGATTTGATCTGGGGTGTTGGAAACTGTTGATTTTAGAGAAGAAATAGCCTTAGATACTATATCAGCTGTTATGTCTAGATCTACCATCTCAGAGATATTTGAAAGGATATTGGAGTAGGAAATAGTAGGAGTATTGCCATCATCGGTTATAAAAACCTTTTCAAATTGTTTGTTTAGCAATTCAGCTTTATTCTTTGGTTCCATCACCAGCTGATTAGCGTTATCAAGCAAGGGAGGTAGATGAGATCTCACCTTAAGCTTGTGATTAATGAAGCCAAAAAACGTTTTCTTGCTAGGTGAAGATAAGATTGCACTTTCTTTTCCTAAATAGAAGCTATAAACTGATTTCTTGTAGACTAGACAAAGATCTTTGTATAGAGGTTTGATGGAAGGATCTGCTTTAGTTTGTTTGTATAAGAGGTTTTTCAAATGCTGTAAATTCCTTAAATATCTTGGCAAGTGTGGTTTTTTGTTGACTCTATATAAAGGTATGAACTTTTTAATTGACTCATTAACAATGTTAGTAAACCTCGAGTAGATATCATTGATGTCTTCGGTAGAGTTGAAAACAGAAATCCAGTCAACACCTGATAAAAACTTGTTTATACTGTTATAATTTCCACGATAAAAGTTCCGTATGCTTGGAGTTTTAACGTTCATAGAAAAAGTTTGATGGAGCTTGAATTCAATCATGTTGTGATCGCATGTCAGAGCAAAAGGTTCATTTTGATCAACGTAGATAACGTTCTCAGGTTTTGATGTCATGAGAAGATCCAAAGTATTACCACTAACTTGGGTTGGAAAAGTAACCATCTGAGATAGATTATTGGCATCAAGGAAGTTTACAAAGACATGACTCAGATTGGCTGAATTAGTTTTGTCTCCATTCAAATTAAACAATTTTCCATTGAATGCTAAATTTGGGTTATTCCAATCAATTCTACTGAAATTAAAATCCCCAAGAATATAGATCTCAGGACAAATTAGGCTTTTCAGAACCTTCAATAAGGCCTTAATAGTAACATCATCGTTAACGTTAGACGGTGGTAGGTAGGTACATATAAAGCGGGAAAACTTAGACTTTGAGTAATGAAAATTGAAAGCAATAATCTCAAATCCTGGGCAGTCAATGGTATTTATCTTAATTCTTGAAATCATAGGTGCCAGTGATGTTTTATAGATTACACAAACACCGCCGCCTCTATCAAACAGTCTGTCACAGCGCAAAGCACGAAAAAGATCACTGTCATCCAGAAAGGAGTCAGGATAAAAGGGTTTCAACCAAGTTTCGGTAATGAAAACAAATGTAAAATCTTGAGAAAGCAAAAGAGCTTTCAATTCGAAAATTTTGTTGACAATTGACCGTGCGTTGAAAAACATACCTAATATAATAGAAAAATTGTCTTTTTGACACTTGTAAGATTTGGTGGTAGGCTTCTGTGTACTGGTATCTTGAGCTAGAAGCATAGTATTAATAATTTTGTGCGAAGAGAGGTTGAATAAGGATGATGTGGGTCCAGTGGTTATTTTGCACTTCCGTTTTTTGAAAAGACCTTCACAATCTTTAAAGCCCATGGAGGACCTCGAACTTTGTATTTGAAATCAGTTGGTTGCTCTTTCTGATTTCGGCTGTACGCCTCTTTTAGAAGACGCTTATTTTCTGAGCGATCATCTTCACACATATCATGTGCTACTCTGATGCCCTGGAATTTTTCGTCCTGCTTAAGCTTATACAGCTTAGCAAGAAACTTACGTTTGTCCCATCTTTCCTGAAAGGACACTTTTAACGGTCTTTTATGATTTGATCTTTTTGCCCCGAGTCTGGTCATTGAAACTTTTGGAGCGTCCACAAAACCAAGGCTTTGAGTGCTCATTTGATTAAAAGTCTTGATGTCATCGTCTTTATCAGTCTCGGAGACACCAAAGATGATGACATTGTTTTCTCTATCCTCCCGGTCCAGAGTAAGTTTTTTGTGCGTGTCAGTAACCTTCTTGGCAAGAAGTTGCACCACGCTAGTATTTTTTTCGGATCCAGAATTACCAACAACTGAGGCCCATGTGAGAGGCTTCTTTGTGGAGGCATCCAGTTCATCCATAGATTTTGATAAGATAGAAATCTTTTCATTGATTTTGGCAACATCGTTGCCAATTTCGGATTTTAATTTGGCCAATTCAGTGGATATGGTGTTGCTGATGTCGGACAATAAGCATTTGTTAGTGTTGGACGAGGTAGTTGTTTTGTCCATAGATCTACATTTAATGCAGAACCAACAAAATCCCACTTGCTGCATTTTATTATTTTCAAATATATCATATAATTTTTTATTCACATCACTACAAGTGAGGTGAAACCTAGAGAGGCATTTGATGCAATCTATTGCCATATCTTCACCAGAGCAAGTTTTGTTACAAGCTTGGCAATTGCCATTGCAAGCTTGTTTTGAAGAACTTGGTTTGCTTGGGTTTTTTGGAGCTTTTGACCGCAAGGTCCTGCCATTTGTATCTACCATAGTTTCCATGATAGATTTTTAGTAACTCCCACAATTTATTTTGATCAGTGTTTGAACATTACAAACACTAAATGTTTAAAATAGTTTTAACTGCAACATTTATTCTATAACATTAGAACAAAACTTATTTTCCTAAAATAGAATTTAGTGAGAAATGAGATACCCAAATACATAAATTTGAAATGAAATGTTAAGAAATTTTTATATACTGGTTCTCTTTCGTATCAATCAAAATAACCATAAATTTTCCTTTAATTATTAGAACTACGTTTTTTTTTTTGAAAATCTAGTAAAATTAATTAATTTAATGAGAATGACAGAAAACTCGACGAAATTGAAAATAAATGCTTAAAATTTTCAACCCACAAGCACAAGATGAGTAGTTGGTAATAATTTTATTTTTGAAAGAATCAGTTGATATCAACAAGTAGAATGCAATCTTTTTTTATAAAGTTGAGATTCAACAAAATGTAACAATATGATTATTTGGATTTATAAAATAAATCTTTTTGTGAATTTTTTAATTATATTTTGATTTATTTCTCATTAAAATTATTTAACCAAAAAATTGTAAAATATTTTTTATAGATCTTCACCAAATTATTTTTAGAAATTTATAAGCAAAGCGCAAATTTGTTAATACAATAAACTTTAGTTTTCTTGTTTTATATAAATGAAGTTGTCTTATATAATTATTAAATAATATAAAAATATTCATATTATATCAGTGTTTAAATGTGAATACTAGTGCATAACCATCAACATTTTTATTGTTTTAAATAGCTGCAATCACATAAAAAGTATAATAACATTTACAGAATGTACTATCAAATAACAACCATAACTATATTATAATTAAAAAATTGAAAATATAAAAATCTAGTTTCATATACTCTCTTTTTTATAAATAATTTTATTCAAATAGTTTTATGCCTAAGAGGTCATCATGTGAAAAAAATAAAATTTTTTAATGAAATTCTATACAGAAGATCTTGTGCATCTAATATATTGTAAATTGTAAACAATAATTTCAAATAATAAAATAAATTTGTACTATAAGTACTAAAAGCAATAAGACAGGGATGACAGAAAAATACATCTTAACTGTTTTCTTGATTTTGTAATTTATCGTCTAAAACTAAACTTTTCTAAAAAAATTGAATTTATTTTTAACAAAATTTGTATAAATGGATTTTTTATCATAAATTTCGTCATGTTAGCGTTAAGTGAAAAAAATAAGATTACGTGCTTCTTTAAAATATTATAATGACATCAACACAACGAAAACTGAAAAAAAATAATATGTAAATGAATTATTCTACATATTTGTTTACTGAAGACAACAGTGTCACTTAGAGTTTAATAAACAACCGAATGACACAACATATAGAAGAAAAGAACAAGCATACCGCATCCTTTTGTACTATTGAATAACGGAGATCTTTTTGTTAAATACAACTGACAGTATCAGTTTTCAAATATTCCGAAAAAGATATCACCAAAGTGATCAATTGATAAGATCGTAATAAAATAGATGCTTTATATAACAACATGTTTACCTTATGTTTGTGAGCTCACTTAAGACAGTTTTATAATGCATTTAACGAAAATGTTAAACCAAAAATATGTTTAAAACTATGTTCACTCCAATTTGATTCTTTGAAAGTAAATGTAATGTTCCATGGATTTATGTTTTACTGTTTCTTTGGGCTTATGTCAGATTTATTTTGTTTTTTGTTTCAAAAATAGATTCATGTTTCTAAATTTAAGGTTTTTTTTTCATGTCAAACGTTCAATAGTTTTGAATCAGTGACTTTTAACTGGTTGATATTTTCAGTTTTATTAAATATCCGTAATATAACATTTAACTTTATATTTAAAAGCATTTTTAAAATTTTTAAATTAAACTGATTTTAATTCTTAATAAAATTATAATATTTAAAGTTATAAAATTGGAAATTAATAAAATTATAAAATCATTTTTATAATAAAATTGAAAAAGAAAAGATTTTCTTTATTAAATAATAATTTTGTAAAATTCGTATTGAAATAATACTACATTAATAAAGTTTCAAATGAAATTAAAATGTTTATAATTTTATTGTAGACTTTTAAACAAATATAATTGAGCTATTAACAGGTTATCTATGGAGGCTAACTAAAAATGTGCAAAAGAAATGATAAAAAGTTTAAATCAACTGAAGTTTATTCTTCTTGGAAACATCCAGGTTTGAAACAATAAACAAATAGTTTTAAAGATTGTTTTTTTAAAAGGTTTTCTATTCAGACTGCAGAGTTATTTTTGAAACTGAACTGAAACCAATTAATACATTTTCAAAGTTATTAAAATTTATTGAAAGATTTTATTAGCTAAAAATGGTCAGTTTAAATTGTTTATCATAACTATAATATTAAAGCAAAACGAAATATGAAACAAACTGATAAAGTTTAAGCTGATACAGAAAAGTTAGTTTTGTAAATTTTTGGTACATATTTGATCTTAAAACTCTCTATAGAAATCAGTGAAATTAAGCAGTTGATAGAAATCATAGCATTAAGCAATGCAAAGGTTTAAAATATGTTTATCAACAGTGAAATATTAACAAAATTGATTTTATTATCGTATTAGAAAAAATGTATTTCTTAAGTATAGGTAGCATATTTATAGTACATTAGTGAAGTATTTATATCAGTTTGTGTTTATCTTTGATTTCTTTTTTGGTTATCATTCTGTAGTTATTTCAATTTCAGTTTAACTCTGACTAGAAAACGTTTTCAAAAACAATTTTTCTTTAATGATTAGTTAAAGCTAGTTCAACCATTAGAATTTAATAGTGGAAAAATCTTTAAAAAATTTATGTGATAACTAAAACGAAAACATTTTTTACCACAAAAGTATCAGTTGAAAAAGCAAATCTTTTTTTAATCATCGATAAATTCAATTCTCAAAACAGTTCAGTTTACAATCACTCAAATGTATTCAACTAGAGAACATTAAGGGCCAAAACAATAAAAAAAGAGTTTTAATGACCAATGATTTAAAATATTTAGTATTCAGACCGCAGAGTTAGTTTTTAAAATGAGCTGAAACCGATTAACACATTTTTTACGTTGTTTTATTTCAGACAAAGATTTTATTAGTTAATTTGTAAAATTGTTCATCAAAATTAAAACACTAAAGCAGAACAAAATATCAAACATAGTGATGAAGTAGAAACTGGTATAGACTGGTTAGTTGTGTAAACATCCAACAGATTTAATTTTAAAACTTTCTTCTTGAAATTTTTAAATTTCTAATTTTTAAAAGATCTTTTAAAAAATTTTTGTAAATAATTGTTATTAATAGCTAACTACAAGCTTTTAAAGATACTTGCTTTTAATACCTGATTTGTTATATATATATAAATGCGAAGGAGGGTGCCCAAAGAAAGCACATCTCGCTAAGACAAATTTTCACGAGTTTTTTGGTTTTACTCAGGAGTTTATAAATATGTCTCCACCTGGGGTCGAACCCGGTACTTCCTAGCTAGAAGGTAGGTGTAGTAACCGCTTCACCACTAAGCAGGACAAAAAATTACGCGTTGCCTGGGAATCGAACCCGAGCCTCCCGCGTGGCAGGCGAGAATTCTACCACTGAACCACTAATGCTGATACTCACTTTAATTAGATTTAATAAAGTGCTTGATGATTCAATCTGAATTTATTAAATAGAGCAATAAGAGAATTGTAAATAATACAAAACCTTAAAAATAAAAAAATAAATGTAAACTTCTTAAGTAAATAAAAGCAAATATAAAATTTAATAAATTGCTAATTATTAATAAAGTAATTTTATTTAAAGTGATAAAGTTGAAAACTATAAAATGCATATAGGTTTATAAAGTTCTGCAACTAAATATTTAGGTACTATAACCAATTGAATGTTTTTACTCTGATTTTGTCTCATTTTTAAAAAATTTCTTTCTAAGTTCACTATAAGCAAGTTAATAACATTATTTTTGATTGGGAATATTTTAATTTAAATTGTTTAATTTAATAAAATTGTTTGATAGAATACAAAAACAATTTTGGAAATTTTGTTAATTATCTTTAAAATTAGTTTTACTTAATAATTACACTTATTTATAAGCTGGATAACAATTTAAATAGAACAATTTAGTTAAGAAGTCTTTTTTTCTGCTGCGCTTTATATCGTCTAGTTCATATTTTTAAGTAAGTTTAAATCAATAAAAATAAAGTAGTTTAATCATAGAGATTAACGTTCGAAAAAATATGTTTCAACAAATTTATGTTTTAGTTAAAAATTTTTGTACAATAAGTCTTTTGATCAAATATGAAAATAAATTTAGATTTTAACGAATTCAAAACAAGTTGTCTGCGAAAACTATATAACTCACAAATATTAGAGTAAGATGTCATGATTAGTATGCTAATTCTGTTCGACCTTTCACACCAGAAATACCGCCGTAAGGCATTTACAGTTTGGAGTGTTGAAAATTTTTCAACATGGTATTTCATTTGGCAAACAATTGTTTAGAATATCAACTCCTACCTTCTAGCAGTTGGAATATTTTTCAAATAATGTTTGAATTGTATTTGATATTAGCATCAGCGTTATTACTTTTACTTGAAATAAAACGTTTAACAGATTTTACAAATCTTTAGTAAACATAAACAGTTAATATAGATGAAAAACGTTTTGTAAAATCAATCTAAATCTAATAAACCTCTTATGTAAACTAATTCGATTAGAAAAAGTTAAAGTCTCGAATGCTTGAATGAAATACTAAAAATAACTGAGCTATAATTTAAATTGAAATTATTACAGAAAAAATACTACATTATTTAAAATTTTAAATATGACTAAAATATTTACGATTGAAATGTCGACGTTCAAACAAAAACAATTAACTTTATTTTTAAAAACACTTTTATAAAAAGCTTTTCATATTATAAAAGTTATTATGGCATCGTTAAGTGAAAACAAATAAGATTACGTACTTCTTTAAAGTAGCATGATGACATCAACACAAAGAAAATAGTAAAAATTTGGAAATATGTAAAACAAGCACGGGGCTCTGTTCCGGTTGCAAATGAACACATTTTACTTACAAAGAAAATTCAAAATATACAAACAGGTAAAGGGCCATTGAGTCGTGTAAAATGACACCAATCATAAGAGATCCAATTCGAAGACATAATGAGATCTGATAGACAATTAAAAATGTTTTAATTATTTTTAAGCCACAATTGCTTAATTAAGCTTGTTAACTTATAATAGCGTCATTTAGAGTTTAATAAACAACAGTTGGCGCAACAAATAAAAGAAGAAGTTTACAGTATTCTTTTATATCATTGAATGATGCAGATTTTTTCGTCAAATGCAACTGACAGTATCAGTTTACAAATTTGTCAATTTGCAAAGCGCTTACCAAAAAGGATAATTTTGATATCGTACAAAATTAAATCCTTTTTATAACAATATTTTTGCCTTATATTTGTGAGTTCAACTAAACGACCTTTTTAATGCTTCTTACGCAAATGTTGAAGTATAAATAAGTTGAAAACATCTTAGTAGTAGAACGTTTATTCTTTGAAATTAAATAAAAAATAATAAATAATAATGACAAATGGTGATAAAGTTAGGAAATTGTACACTTTTAAGTTTTGAATTATGATTTTTTTAAATTATCCTTATTAGTTAGTTCTTAGATACCTGAAAACAATTTTATGTTTAGTAATTACTTTTCTCAATAATTTTTATAAAACCAGAATTCTATTTTGTTTAGAAAATATAGGCAATATGCAGAATTTTAAAATGAATTTTATGCAATCACTTCCGACCACAAACATTAAACTGAATACACCGGATATAACAACCAAATTTTTTTTCGGTGCAGCTGTCTCAATTCGTCCCGATGTAGTCTATACTATATTGTTTTTCTTGCTATAAAGTACAGGTTATAGCGGGCCAAATATTCATAATATTCAATTGCAAGCATTGTGTAGGCTGTCGGTTTGATTCTCTCACAGTCAGATGACCAGCAATTTGTAAGAACGTTTGTAAGAGAAACTTTTAAATAAATAAAATCCTACTTTTTTAAACAAAAAGATCTTTAGTCCTATAAAATAGTACGTAATTTTTCAGGATTGAAATAAAAATTTATTTTAACTTTTTTGCATTTCCTTAATTTTCTAATTTATCGTCTACAAAAAGTTTGAAAATTGCATGGGGAAACTTGTTAAAGACATCTAACACTTACTTGTCTACATTCAGTCTACTAAATAAAATTTACTGTTTGTGAATAAGTTACTCTACTGTAGATAACTTGCTTATACATATATATGTGCATATATTATGCATATATATATGTTCTCATCTAACTGAATCTATTGGTTTTTATATTTCAAAAACTGTATAAGCTGTTGAAACAGATTAATTTAATTTATTTAAAAAGATAAATTCTATATAAACTGACATCGTATGATGGTTTTATAAATGAATAAAGATATTTTTAAAATAAACTGTACAACCTTTTAAGCTGAATAAGAAAAAAACGTTCAATGTATACGGGAATTATTCGGCTTCTTCTTTTAATTTGAAATATTAAATAATTCACTTCAGTAAATTTCTTTAATATTAGAAAACTGCCGTCATTTACCCTTTGTAACTTACAAATTTTAACTTTAAGTAGAATTAAAATTTTTACAGAAACAATGCTACGTTAATAATGTTTTAACTGCAAATAAAATGTTTATATTTTTAATGTCGGTTTTTAAACAAAACAAATGAATTTATTTTTACTAATGCTGTTAAAAAAGATTGTTTATCGTAAATGTCATTATGATAAACTCAGTGAAAACAAATAAGATTACGTACTTCTTTAGTGTAGTATAAAAACACAAAAAAAACAAAAAAAATTGGAAATATGTAAATGAATCATTCTATATATTTGTTTACTGAATTCAGTGTCATTTAGAGTTTACAAAACGAAAGAATGAAACAACATATGAAAGAAATAAACAAGTCTACAGCGTTCTTTATAACGTTGAATAAGCGAGATCTTTTTGTTAAATACAACTGACAGTATCAGTTTTCAAAGTTAAACATCTAACTATATTTTCAAATCGATTATTTTTATCTGGTTACAAGTTAAATGCTTTATATGACAACATACTTTCCTTGTGTTTGTGAGCTCACTTCAAACACTTTTTTAATGCTTTTCACACAAGTGTTAAACTATAAACATGTTTATGATATCTTACTAGAAGATTATTACTTATTTAACATTAGATGTTTACATTATATGTTTACATAATAAATTTGAAAAAAGATAAAAATTTTATTAAACCTTTGCAATTTGTTTAAACTGCTTTTAATAAATGATCTTGCTTTAAAATAAGATCCGCTATTGGCAGATTACCTATGAAGGCCAACTATAAATGCTCAAAGGAAATGTTTTCAAGTCTTCTCGATCTTATTTTTAGCCAAATTTGTTATGGATTACTATAAGTCTAATTCATAAAGATGACTTTATCAGCCTCTTGTAGATGAACATGTCTTTTTGATTTATACATGAAATCGTTTATACCGTGTCAGCCTTACTGAGAACCAATTCAAGAATGTTGGATTAAATATTAAATTAAGAGGGTTTAATAATATCTCTACTAACATCTATAAGTGAAGATATTTTCTGTCATTGATATATAGTAGCGTTAGCTTATCAATACGAACTTCATACATTCATCAAAAGTAAAATGACGACAATTACACAACAAACCTTTAGATATATGAAAATAAGTATGTTAATTACGATTTAGTCTTACCAGTATCGCTGAACAATGATAAGCAACTGAATAATGAAGCCCATAAACTCGTTTAACATAAATTCCTGTTATTATACATTGCAAATGGTTTATAGTTTATTAGTGTAAATACTGTCTTGTATAATAAAATATGATATTATGTAAATTAGTTATTTCTTTAGATAAAGATAATGACATCAACATAATAAAAGCACAAAATTTTAGAATTTTCAAATGATTCAATGAAAATTCTTGTTTACTTTCGATAGTGTCTGTTAGAATTTAAAAATATATAAATGAAAAATTGTAGAAAAGTCTTAGGACATTGTTACATACTATCAATTTGAAGATAAGTTTTAGGATTAAACGCAACTGACAAAAGTAGTTTTTTACTTTTCGTATTATTTTTGCTGCTTAATGAATCAATAAATTGTTAAAATCAAGTTTTGAAATTATTTCATTATCATTTATTATTCATTTTTCTAATTTGTACTAATGCAATTGAAAATTTTTTTTTTTTGGTATAGACGAAAACAAATTAAGATTAGTTTATTTGAGCTCATAAAAATGATTTTTACAAAGTGAATTTTTATCTTAGTTATTGCTATTTTTATAAGTATTAGCAAATTGTTTTCTGCAGTAATTATTTATTATTATTATTTATTACTATTGATTATGGTAGCGTTAAGTGTATATAAATAAGATTACGTACTTCTTTAAAGTAGTATGATGACTTCAGCACAACGAAAACAGAACCAATGTGGAAATATGTAAATGAATCATTCTACATTTTTCTTTACTGATGACAGTGTCATTCAGAGTTTAATGAACAAACGAATGACACAACACATGAAAGAAAAGAACAAGCTCACAGTACTCTTTTATATCATTGAATAGAATAATTATTTTTTGTTAAATGCAACTGACAGTATCAGTCTTCAAATTTCTCATTAATTCACAACCTTATAATCAAGGACTGATAACATCGTAATAAATTAGGTGCTTTATATAACAACGTGTTTGCCTCGTGTTTGTGAGCTTATTTAGAATAATTGTTCATACTTGTAACGCAAATGGTAAATTATAACAATGTTTAAAACCTTGTTCACTCCAACTTGATGCTTTGAAACCGCCGAAAGGCATTTAAAATTTGTAGAACATTTTTCAACAAGCTGTTTACATTTGCATAAAATTGTTATGAAAACCAACTGTTACCTTAGAGCAGTTGGAATACTTTCCAAATTTTTTTTGAATTGTATTTATTATTATCACTAGATTTATTAATCTTATTTGAATAAAAACGTTTTGAAAATTTTCAAATCTTGTGTAAACAAAAACATTAATATTAATAAAAAAATTTATTTAAACTCAAAGTAATTCTAATAAAAAGATTAACAATTTCCAATGCTTGAATGAAAAACTAAAATAAACTGAGCTATAATTGAAAATGAAATTATTACAGAAAAAATAAAACATTATTTAAAATTTGTAATGTGACTAAATAATTTATGATTGAAATGTCGACGTTCAAACAAAAAGAATTTAATTTAATTTTAACAACACTTTTATAAAAAGCTTTTTATATTGTAAAAGTTACAATGGTAGCGTTAAGTGAAATCAAATAAGATTACGTACTACTTTAAAGTAGCATGATAACATCAACACAACGAAAACAGAAAAAATGTAAAAATATTTAAATGAATCATTCTACATATTTGTTTACTGCCGACAGTGTCATTTAGAGTTTAATTAACAAAACCACAAAAATTTTGAAATAAGAAATTTATTTATATAAATATATTTTATATATTATAACTTATTTGGTTACTAAGTACAGCAACCATTAGACTTAATACAATGATTAGTTAAATTTGAAGAACGACTTTACAGTGCTTGTTATTTAATAAAAGAGAACTTTTTGAATGAATTTGAAATTATCCATACAGAAGAAATTAATTTTTAATAAATGAAACATTTGGTAGTATTTAAATTTAAAGTATTCGTATTTCAAAACTGAAATCAGTTTTGTAACTAACAAGATTACAAAATATTTATTTGCAAACAATTTTTTTCGGTATAAACGAAAACAAATTAAGATTAGTTTATTTCAGCTAATAAAAATGATTTTTACAAAGTGAATTTTTATCTTAGTTATTGCAATTTTTATAAATTTTATTAAATTGTTTTCTGCAGTAATTATTTATTATTATCATTATTTTTTTATTATTATTGAATATAGTAGCGTTAAGTGAAAACAAATAAGATTATGTATATTATTATTCTTTAAAGTAGTATGATGACATCAAAACAACGAAAAAATAAAAAAATGTGAAAACATTTAAATGAATCATTCTACATTTTTCTTTACTGAAGACAGTGTCATTTTGAATTTAATTATCAAAGAATGACACAACATATGAAAGAAAAGAACAAGCTCATGGCATAGTTTTATATCATTTAATAGAATAAATCTTTTTGTTAAATGCAACCGACAGTATCAATTTTCAAATTTCTCAGTAATTCTCATCCTTTTAATCAATGGCTGGTAACATCGTAATAAATTAGGTGTTTTATATAACAACGTGTTTGCCTTATGTTTGTGAGCTTATTTAAAATAATTGTTCATGACTTTCACGCAAATGTTAAATTGTAAATATTTTTAAAACCACTTTCACTCCAACTTGATCCTTTAAAAGTAAATAATTTCAGGGATGTTTCTTTGGGTTTTTGTCAGATTTATTTTGTTTTTGTTTCAAAAATAGTTTTATGTTTCTGAATAAAAGGTTTTTTTTTCGTTTTAAAAGTTCAATAGTTTTGAATCAGTGATTTTTAACTGGTTGATATTTTCACTTTTATTAATTATTCATAATATGGCATTTAACTTTATCTATAAAAGCATTTTTAAATTTTTGAAGCTAAACTGATTTTAATTCTTAATAAAATTATAATATTCAAAGTGATGAAATTGAAAACAAATAAAGTTATAAAATCATTTTTATACTAAATTCAATAAAGAAATGTGTTATTTCATTAAATTAAAATTTTGTAAAAATATTACTAAACAATACTACATTAGTTATGTTTAAAAAAAAATTAAAATGTTTACACTTTGTAATGTCGACTTTTAAACAATAATAATTGAGCTATTGACAGATTACCTAAGGAGGCTGACTAAAAATATGAAATAAAAATGATTTCAAATCTTCTGAATCTTATGCTGAGCAAAATTTGTTATAGATTACTATACGTATATTTCATAAAGATGACTTCATCAGCCTCTCATAGATTAACATGTTTTTTTGAATTTATACAAGTGATGGCGTATACTGTGTCAGCTTTACTGACAACCAAATCAAGAATGTTGGATTAAACATTAAATTAAGAAGGTTTAATAATATCTCTACTAACATCTATAAGTGAAGAATAATTTATATCATTGATATATAGTAGTAAAAATGTTTGTGCAGTTTCATAACATCAAATATTTTAAAGGAAAGTTTGTTAGTACTTTAAAGAAGATTGTTCTTATTAGAAATTTTATTTTCATACTTTTTACTTTTTATACTTTTTAAGAACTTAAATTTTTATTACTTTAAAAAATAGTTGTTTTAATTTCTATTTTACTAAACAATTTTGCAAGAGTAATAAATCAATATTTCAACTTTTGAAAGAAGATATTTTAGAATCGACTAAATGTCGATGACACTTGTTACTCATTTTTAAATATCTAAATATTAATGCATTTAACTTCTTATTTTTATTTTACTTTATCTTTTTTATTGTTAAGGAATAGTTGATTAAACTTTTTTCTATAAACATTTTTCAACAGGGTTAAATCGTTTAAAATCAAAATTTAAATTATCTACTTATTTCAAATAATTCAAAATTTTATACAAAATATAGTTTCCACAATGAACAGAATTTTTATTGTTAGGTGCTATAGAATTTTTGTTAAATAATATAATTCTATTTGTAAATAGAAATTCTATCTGTCCTGCTTGGTGGCGAAGCGGTTACTACACCTAGCTACAAGGTACATCTAGTTAGGAAGTACCGGGTTCGACCCCAGGTGGAGACATATAAAACTCCTGAGAAAAAAAAAACCATAAAAAACTCCTGAGAATGTGTGTTAGTGAGATGTGCTCTCTTTAGGCACCCTCCTTTGCATTTATATATATAAAAAAAAAAAAAAAAAAAAAAAATTACAACATTGCTTTGAATTTATTCTGATCAATAATTACAGAAACAAATTATATGGTTTTATAAACGTGTAATTAGTAATTTATTAATTATAAATATTAAATTTGCTGCTTATCAAGATAACTGTTTTTTATTGTATTTTTTAAAGGATAATTGATTACATTAGTTTTGTAAATATTTTGTAAGCTGAGTTACACAGTTCACAATAGAGTTTCAATGAAACAAATTATTTCAAATGCCACATAAAACTTTATATAAATTATAGTGTCCATAATAAACTAAGATTTCATATTTTTTCATTTTTAATTTTATAAGAAAACAAACTAGTTTTCCTACTATTTAAATAAATTTATAAAATTTCATAAAATTAATATCTGTAAATGATATATCTCTTTAAAAGTTTTTAATTAATTTAAGACAATCTGCTTTATCAAAAGCAACAAAAAAGTTAACAACTTTTGGCGATTACATGAAGTTGTTTTATACACTAATTACATTTTACTTGATAAAAAAACAGCCTTAATTTGTTTATATTTTTAGCACCACAAACAACAGACTTTAACTATTTTTATATATTCCGATTTTTCCCTTCCAGAAACGTTTATTTAGTAAAGACGGACAATCAATTTAATTTTGAAACTGCTAAGTAGTGGTTGACTAATTTATAAACGAATTAATAATTTGTTAAGCAGTTCTATTTAGTTGCCTTTTTTATTTATAAAATTCAATTAAAAAAAATAATATAGAAAAAGCTTACTAACTACCAAATTATAAAGATAATTTTTTAAATTCTATAGTGATCTAAACAAATAATTTTTTTGCTTTTACTTATTTTATATGGAAAAAATTCTAATTGAAACTACTTATGAGACTACTAAAATTAACTTCACTTAACATATACAGATAATAAGCTTTCTTACTTTTCAATTAAAAAAACAACTGAACTTTTAAAATAAGTTGTCAAATTTTTTTAAGCATACTTAATTTAAGTTTAGAAAGACTATAAAAGACATCATTACCCCCTAATTGATAACAGCGACAAGCTTATCATTAGAAATTCTGTTCACTATGGAAACTATTTTTTAAATAAGGTTTTTTGTTGCATTTGGAATAATTAGTTAATCTGAAATTTGATTTTTAACGATTTAACTCTGTATAAAAAATATTTACGAAAAAATAATTTAATCAATTCTTTTTTAACAATAAAAAAAAAGAATAAAATATTAATTTGCTTTGTAGCAAGAAACATGCACCAATCTGCAAATTGTACAATTCATTAAAGTGGTTCAATAAAATACTAATTAAGTTTCAGAATATTTGTTGTTGTAACCAAAACACGATAACTGCTAGATGGCGCAAAGAATGAAAAGGAAAAGTTTTTGATTCAAAATTGAATATTTAGTAGTTTTTGTTTACTATCTAAGCTAGTCATAATAAAAAGTTACTTATTTAGAAGAAACTTTGATTTTGTGAATATGAATTCAAAAATGTCACCAAAAAGTGAAAACAGTTTTGTACATGCAATAAAATAAATAAATAACTTCTAATTTTCTAAAACTGCAAATATACTTTACAATATAGATAAAATTATTGGTAGAGATCAGCTTTAAACTTTTTCAATAAAATTTGATGAACTTTTTTTAAAAACTGTAATTCTATTTGAAGTTTTCATTTCCACTATAGTGCGCTATCAAACATAAAAAATATTTCAATCTTAATATGATTTCGAAACATTATTTTATTTATCTTGAAAATAAATTAAACAACTGAAATTATTTATCATTATAACAACTAATTTGCTTTTTAGTCGTTGATAAACTAAAAATATATCTTTGAAGAGTATGTAAACAAAGATTATTTGGTCTATAATTGTTATAAACAGTTTATAAACATAAAAACTAACATGGCTTCTGACTTGATTTTCTTTTAATGTTTATTTGTCAGCACGACCACTAAGTTTCTATTGAAGCATCAATGTAGAAATCACTTTAAATGTGACTTAAATCAAACTTCGTAAAAAATTAATTTCTCAACTAATTACAATCTTAGACTAATTTCGTTCGTATAACAAATAAGTTACCTCTATATTCTTTAATAACTTATGTGTTAGTTTTAATGTCAAAATTATTAATTGAACATTTCATGTCAACAAAAAGATTATTTTTATAGGAAGAAAAATTAAATTCTAAAATCTGGGTAATTGATTTAAACTTAATCCCACAAACTCTAGGTTGTAATGAAGTTATATATAATGAAAATTATATTTACATGACCAGACTTTATGTAAATTTAGAACTAAATCTTGGATACAATTTTGGAGTTGAAATACTTTTCAACAAAAATTCATTTAATAAATAAACTATCTGCAAAAAATTATAGAAAAGAAAATTAGGTTAAAAGTTTATTCCATTATTACAAAGATGATACTGAAAATGTGACAGAATATTTTATAATAGAAACCCTATTTTCAGTAAAATAAGTATTTCTACTTTAAAAAATCTTTATAAACTCGTTTGATACAACTTCTTTCAAATTTTGAATCAAAAAAACTTGAAGCACATTATAAAATTATAATAAATATTAAAAAAAAAAATTAATATATATACAAAAATAGAAAAAGCTTATGCAAAAGAGTATTTAATTTAATTGTTTGTAAAGTATTTTGATATTTAGTTTTTATAAATACAAAAAAATTGCTGGAGTAAAACACAATTATTTGAAAATCGTCTTATTTAGATAGTGAAAAGCCTGATTCAGCCACTTTTAATTTAGATTTTGTTAAATTATCCGACTAGATATGCTTTTTCTCTGTATTTATCTGCAATTAAATTGCAGATGAAACAAGAGAAGAAACAGTTTTCAGTAATCCAGAACTCAGTATTTTTTACTAAATTACTATATAATTTATAAATTATATTACTATAACTTAATTACTTATATTTCACTAATTTTAACGTAAAAAAACATTAGTCACTCTAAAATGAGATGATAGTATAGATAATAGTAATAAAATTAAACACTACAATATACAATGTGAAAACAACTATTCAAAATTATTTTTCGATACTGGACACTACTTCTTACAAAATTAACATTTAAAAATATAATTAAATATCAATTGATTTTTCTATAAAACATTTCAATCAATAAAAACTTTACAACTTTTACTTCAAAATCAAGATTCAATATCAGATATAATGATAAATAATGAAGCTACATTAGTTTTTATAGTAAAATCCAAACTAAATTTTTTTCGGTTTACAAAAATTGTTAGATCAGAGTTTAACAAAATTAAAATTTGATATTTAATTAAGATTGTAACTAACTTAATTTTAAACAAATCATTAATTTTTTTTCCACAAATCGATACCTAAAATAAACAACTTTCAAATTTATTGCTACTAGTCAAAGTATAAATAAATCTGTAAACAAAAATTGATTTATAAAATTTTTAAGAAAGCTTTTATAGTATTTGATTGCTGACTAACATCCATTAAGAAAGAAATTTATTCAATTTCTTTTATATTCTAAAATGAAGTTTCATAAAACTTGTTTTACTGAAGTTTACAATTAAAAGAAAATTACAAATTTTTATCAAGAAGTAAGTTTAAGCTAACAAGGGTTTCAAGTGTAATATTTTACGAATATGGATTGATTGTCCTTTAATTGTAAGTTAGCTTTGATTTAATGAAAAATAGAATATGTAAAAATGAATAAGACGGTTGGTTGTTGTACTAGATATGTAAACGAGATTGAAAATTTTAATTTTTTTAAAAAACAAATAATCAAATTTAAATTAAAAAGAAGTTTAATCAAACAAATTTAACTTTTAAGTTTTTTAATGAGTAAACATATATTTGATATAAAATGTTTCATTTAAACCTTTACAAAAATACATTGTTTATCAACAAAAAATTAATATTAAAATTATGAAAATAAATTTGTTTAAACTTGACCCAACAAACTCTAGATTACGACAAATTGATAAATAATGGAAAATTACAAAAACTTTAACGAAATATCAATGGTTATTAAAAACATAAGTTAGAGTTAAAATTTTGTTCAAAGAAAACTCTATTAGTAGAGAGGTTAATTAACTTGAGTTTCTATTATATAGAATTTAGTATATAACATTATAATATAATTTATAAAGAATTATTTAGAATTTATCACATAAAAACAATTTTGATTCATTTTAGTAAAGATATAACTGATAATGTGACATAATGTTAAAAAATTTATTACCTTTAGTTAATCAAAGATAAATATTTATGGTATCACTAATATCTGTTTCATATTCAGTTTTATCTGAAATTTCATTTCCTATTATCAAATATAATTTAAATCTTATAATTATTTCTAATCTTGTAATTACTTTGAATAAAAATTTATATTAATAAATAATATATCATAATATAAATCGAAAAGTAACACTAAAAGAAATAACTTAAGTAATTTTTATGAATGAATAAATTTGTTATTTTGTTACTTTTACTTTATATTTGCATCTGTTTATGAAAAATATATTTTTCAAAAGAAGAAATAACAAGAATTTGCTTTTCTTAAGATTGTTTGATAATTTACAATTCTGTTTTTTAAGAGCAATTTTCGTTTAGATTTTATTTATTCATTTTTTTTTAGCTAATCAAGAAAACTTTTTTACTAAAAAAATGTAAGTTTAAATTAGAAAATAAAAATTCATAATTGTTCGTAATTCAATGTTTCAAGGATATTTGTATCACTAAAACTTTAACTAGTAGAATCTTCCTAATATTAAGTAAATATTAAACTGCTTAGTATTAGGCATCTAAATTTTTGCTTGCTTTAACTCTACTTGCTTTAAATCAAATTTAATAAATCTATTTTTATTTTGAATTTAATTTAAAATTAATTGGGAATATACAACCGTATAGATTATGAAACAGCAAGCTTATTTTAGTTTCTTAAATAATTCATGTATAACTTTGGAAGAAGCACTTTTGCAACTAATTATCAAATAAGTTTATATCATAATGAAAATAACCTAGTAATATAAAACTAATTTAAATAATAATTTCAGTTTTTCAGCAAAAAACGTTTATACACATAACTGTTTTACATAATTATTAATGATTAGCAAAAAGCAAACCAAGCACTAATTTGACATCTTACAATTTGTAACAAAATCAGTTAAAGTTATTGGAATAACAAGCTTAAGTGAATTATAAAACTAACTATTTTAAGATTATTAGATTATTGAAAAGATTTTATAATTTCAGAAATACTTATTTCAACAAAATAAGCAATTAATACTAATAGTAAATATAAACTACTCAACAAATTTAACAAATAGTTCAATTAATTTATCAAAACATTATTTAAGTTTTTAGTAATTGGTTTTGTATAAAACATATACTATCTGGTTGGTATTGTGTTGAAAAACTAGAATTTTTGGATTTTTATTTTGGTGATTAAAAACAAAATATAGCTTATAATAAACTGCATAATATTCATAACCTTAATATTACTTTTGCTTTTAATTACTATACCGTAACCTATTCAAAGTTATTACTACTTCAAGTTACATATAACTGTTTTAGAATATCTTATTTTTCTCAGAAATTTAAATTTTTAAATTATAAAATTGTTCTATAGAATATTGTTTTACTTAAAAGACTAAAAATTTGCTACTAAATATTATTATGATGGTAGTTGTTTTATGCATGACGTCATCAAAGACGTTTTCTATTATTAGTTAATTTTAATATTCTAAGTACTTTATTAATGTCAAATATTTGTGAAAGAGTAAAGTTTAATTTGTTAAGATTTGTTACAAATATCAATAATAAAATTTATTGAATTTTAACAAAGCACTTTCAAAAAAATTAAATTCTAAATGAAGTTGTAAATTAAACTTTAGATTTTATCTTTTAATTTATTTTTTAAATCTTTTCGAATTTTTACTTAAATTTGATTAGAAATTCCAACTAATTTGACTTTTGCTTCTTATTAAGCCCCTTTTAGTTGAAACTGCTTAATTATTAAAAAAAAAGAGATGTCATAAAAAGATTTTTATTTAAGTAAAAATTTTACATAAAAACGAAATTGTTCTATATGAATCTATTTTCAATTTTGTATACACAGGACTTTTTTTCAAATGTTTTATATTTTTCAAAAAGAGAAACCTTTCTTCCACAAGATTTTGTTTTTTAAAAACACCAAAAACATAAGGTTCATAGAAGATAGACTTAAATGTCATTAATGTGTTTTCGAAAATATTTTAAAGATCAAACAAAAAGAATCCCTTAGTCTTATTGTACTCACAATTTAAAAATACAAGGTCACATGGCTTTTGATTTAACTTTTCATCTTCAGCACGACTAACTAGTTTTCAATTTAAGCATAAAGTAAAAATAACTTTAATCTCGACACAAAGAGAATGCCATAAAAAAATTATTTATGAACTGATTACAGTGTTAAACAATATTTTGTTTTATAATAGAAAAATATTGATAACATTTATGCATTAACTGTAAAGTCAAATTTGATTTGAATATTATTTGTCGACAAGAAGTTTTTTATTAAAATTTAAAAAATATATTTATCTTGAACTTGATCCCACAAACTTTACATTGGATATATTAAAGGAAAAGTACAATTATCTAATTTTCTTGATAGCATAATTCTAGTTTTTTTTTAATTTTGAGTTGAAACACTTTTCTACAGAAGTTTAATTAGTAAATAAATTGAGTGAATTTAGTTTTTATTTTGTAGAAATAAAGAAATAAAGATTATTTACATTAGAAGTTCATTGCATTGTTGTAATCATGCTACCGATAAATTGCCTGAATAATTACAAATAAGATTTTTATTTCAGTAAAATTAGTCAATTGTTAATAACAAATAACTTGAATAACAAGTTGAAATGATTTATATTCTAAAAAATTTTGGGATTTTAATTTATAGAAAAGTTTTGGTAAATCGGTAGAGTCTTAAATTAAAACAATAAACAATCAACCAAAACAATAACACAAACCATTACACAAAGATAAAAGTCTTTGAAGTAAATTATTAGAAGACTTTTAAATTTTTAGATTCTTTTTTTATTGTAAGTAAAATATTATATCCGCTAGGTGGCGTATAAAATAAAAAAACATACAAATATATTTCATTGGATTTTGGACTAGTAATAAAAAGCTAATTTATTGTAAACTGTATAAAGTATTCAAATTCTGAATATCAATTTATGTTTAAGTATCAAAAAATACTTGCTGTATTATTTAAAGTTGATATTACACCATATAAATATCAGTTCGTATGTTATAGATACATTTAAACTTAAATATTTGAAAGTTTTATATTTTTGTAAACTAGCAATTTGCTTTTTATATTTACAACTTAAAATTTAGAGAGTGTTTGTTTTATAAATTTCAGCAAAAAGTTCAATTTTGGTTTTGAATTGAAAAAATGAAAATAGTTATTTTACTGATAAACAGATTTAGAACTGGACTAAGAATAACGTTAAAAACAGCAATATTTTTAATAATTATATCAATCAATTGATGTTGTTGTTAGACTACAGACGTATGTGTTTGTATACTTTATTCATAATAAAAGTTAATTATTGCGTGGTAAAGATTTTACTTAATTTATCAAAATCTCTCTCTTTATATATATTAATATATGTGTTAATACTTTTTCCTATTTTTTTAACATCTAATATTTGGAAGATAAAACTTTAAAAATTATTAGATTTTTTTAAATTTTACTAATTTACTTTACACCATACTTGATTTTTTAAAAGAATACGAAAAGAATTTATAAATGTACAAAAAATAATTCAGCTATTAAAAACTGAATTTTAATTAATTCCGAATTAAAATAAATAATTTTATTAAAGCACAGAGAGTTAAATCATTAAAAATGAAATTTCAAATTAACCAATTATTTCAAATAACATTGAAGTTTAAATAAAGTATAACTTTCATAATGAACTGAATTTTTAATGTTATCTGCAAATTTTATGTATTTAAGTAACATGTATATCATTTTAACACTTTTTCAATTGGCATTGTCTGAGATTTCAAATGAACTTAAACAACTTGCTTTATTAAAAGCAAAAAAAGTTAACATGTTTTGATATTACATGCAGTAATTTTGTACACCGATTACATTGTACTTTCTTTAAAAATGTTAAACTTATTTAGAATTTTAGCACCATAAACAAAAGACTTTAAACATTTTTAAATATTCCGTTTTTAATTTTTAGTAATATCCTGTTAACAAGTACTTTCACAATTTATATAATGTAGAAACGATTGACCAATTTCAAAACAAATATATTTTGTAAAAAAAATACTCATTAAAAATGTGAAATCGTATTATTAGTTTCTGAATAGCCAAAAATACTCAATTAAGAAAGTAAGGAATGATGAACCCAAGAATATTTAAAAGAAATTACAAAGAAAACTACTAATAGAAAACAGATTTTAACGATTTTAAGCAATTTAGAGAAAACGTTCAATCTTGATATTCTTATGAAAAATAATCTTCGTTTGTGGTAACGATAGATTTTGTGTAGAAAAACTGTTGTTCTTAAAAAAATGCTGACTTAAATTTATAAATCAATAATTAAAAAGTAAAAGAAAAATGAAAAAATTTCATAATCAGATACAAATGTGCATCTTCCAAAATAAAACAATAATACCTTACTATTTGTACCAATTCCATAAATGAAACTGGCTTTCAGCGTAACATTTCGGTTATATATTATCTTCATTCAATCTTACGTTTGTGGTGTCGGTAAATTTTTTGATTGCTTTATTCAATCAACAATATTATTGAAAATATCATTTTTAACTGAACTTCTATCTTAACAGTTATTTTATTTCTTTATTCTTCTCAAAAAATAATTTTTTTGTTTTTATTTATTGTTATATAGTATTAAGTTTTAATTAAAACTGAAAATTAAACAATTTTATAGTGTAAATAGTATTTCATAAAATAGAAATTAATGATACATTGGTCAGTGTGATTCTTTAAAAAACTTTATTCTTTTAACTTTTTAACTGCCAAGTAGCAGTTGAATGATTTAAAAACAAAATTATTATTATTATTATATTACTATAAATTATTTAAATATATAAATGATTTATTGAACAATTGTTGCTAATCGAATCAAAATTTTCATTTGTAAAATCTTATTTAAAAATAATATACAAACAGTTTACTAATAACTAGAGAAAAGTTTTAATAGCGTCAAACTGTTTGATCTAATCCTAAAACAAAATTTAAAAACCAAACTTAGTTAGAAATTTAACTCAAAGTTAGTTTAACAATACTTATTGAGTCTAATTGTTGAGTCTAACCATCAATTTGGTATCAACTGCTTATTGACATCAGCAATTATTAGCAGTCTACAAATGGTAACCTTAACAAAACCCTCGAATAAAAATTTAAAAAAGTTGCTAAATACAATTAAAAATTTTAAAAAAGTTCTTATTGCTAATTTTAGTATTTTTTAAAAATAAACCTCTTTTGCGCCAAGTAGCGTAAAATAAAAATTTTTAATAACTATTTTTTTTTAAACTCATTTCTGCTACAATATAGAAAATAAAAAGTTTTATAATTATCCAGACTGAAAAATGTGTTTAAAATGTGTGTTTTAAAATTACTAATTTTGCTAAAACATTTTGTTTTATAAAAATTTGTAAACATTCGTTCATTTTATCAGTTACATACTTTTACGTCAAAAAGTAAATGTTCAACATAAATTACTTTTATGTTGCTAATTGTAGCAAATTGAAACTCAAAGTAGTCTTAGTATATATTAATCAATTTTCGTTAAAAGTCTTTCAAATTCAAACGAATAATAACAGGTTTCATACACTACAATAGATTTTACAACCTTTTAATTTATTATTAATTGGTTACAATTTAGAGTTTGTG
This sequence comes from Pegea sp. RAD2-039, assembly GCA_034620365.1. Taxonomy (NCBI): domain Eukaryota; kingdom Metazoa; phylum Chordata; class Thaliacea; order Salpida; family Salpidae; genus Pegea; species Pegea sp. RAD2-039. The sequence goes on from JAQGEQ010000069.1 coordinate 29,717, forward strand.
GGATCAATTTTAAACTAATAAATCTTGGTAAATTTTATATTGTTACAATTCTATACTAATTTTCTTTGTACCAATAATTAAGTTACAATAAAAATTGTTTTTCACGTTTAAGTCAAATTTTCAGTTTAAGCATTATTTGCCAACAAATAGTTTATTATTAAAATTATAAAAAATATCGTATTTTAGCTTGATCCCACAAACTCTAGATTGCAATAACGTTTATAAGTAATGAAAAGTATATCTTTCAAGCATTTCTTCATGACAACAAATCGTTTACATATTTTTGAGTTGAAATACTTTTCAACGAAACTTCATTCAGTGAATCAATAGAAAATTATAAGTTCCTATTTTCTAAAAAATTGACAAAACACTTGATTAGTTTAAAGTTATTTCTTTTTCATACCGTTTAATCAAAATCATTATATTTCTTCGACAAACTTCATTTATCAAAAAGTTTAATATCTTCAGTATTCATTCTTTACAATAAGATTTGACTTATAAGATGGTATCGTGAGATAACACTTATATTGATATAAAAACATCTTCTAATCAAAATGTTAAGGAAATTAAAAGTCAATAAGGAACTAATTTTATATTTTTGAATTAATTAGAAGAATATTTTGATTATTTTTAACCGACACGCAGATTTTAGATCTATTTATTATTATAGAGAGATTTAAGAGTTGTTGAAATTATAACTCGCATTTTCAATTTTTCATTTATGATTCGAAGAAAAGATTTATGATAAAACAGTCTTTAAAAACGTCAAATTAAGGTTTTAGTTGTTTCTTACTGATCATGAAGAATTTAAAACATATTGTTTGTATTAAAATTGTTTAGATAGCATAAAATACTCAATGAAGAAAGTAAGAAATTTAATATATGATGAATCTTAAAATATTTAAAAGAAATTAAAAAGAGAATTACTAACAGCAAACAGAATTTAGAAACCTTCGAGTAATTTAGAGAAAACGCTCAATCCTGATGTTCATATGAAAAACAATATTAGTATGTTCGATAGATTTTGGGCAAAAAAAACGGTTGTTTGTTAAAAAAGGTTGACTTAAATGCATAAGAAAAAGATTAAAAGAAAATCTAAGTTATACTTTCTTAGAAAAAATATGTAAACATCAAACAATCTCAAAATACACAAAATCTTATTTTTACCTTGGAAAAAACTTACTGGATAACCAGACACAAAAGTGCATCTTCCAAATTAGTGCCTTAACGTCAAATTACGAGATAAAACGATTTCATTTCTCCGTTAGCTTTATGGTTATATATTATTTTCATTTAATCTTATGTTTGTGGTGTCGGTAAATTTTTTGATTGCTGTAATCAATCGATAAAGTTATTGTTGATATTAATTTTATAAGGATACTATTAGTTCAAATTAAATTTAAGTATCATTAAACTTAGCTTCTATCAAAAACAGTTATTTTATTTCTTGGTTCAACTCAATAATTAAGTATTTTATAAATTAAAAATTAATAGTACATTGGTTACTGTGACTATTTAAAGTCTTTATTGTTTTAGATAATGTAAACAAATCAGGAAAAAAAGATAAACCTACAAAAAACAAGTCGACTGTTTTCTTTTCCGTTACTTGGCGCTAGACGATTTGTTTTCAAAAAAATCACTTACAAAAATACATCATTTAATATAATTATAATATTTTTTGGGTATTACTTTAATTGTAAAGGAAATATTATACAACATATTTAGACATATTTGTTTTTTTAGGAATCTGGAAAAGGTTAGTAAGTTATATAGTTTCCATTCATAAAAGTTAATTTTATCTTTTGTAAATTAATATATCAACGGCAAAAAATTACAATTTTTAAAACTTTAGAAACAAAATAAAATTATTTGATATTTCATCTTATGATAGAAAATTTGTAAACTTTTTGATAGTTGTCAAATGCAATAAACTATGGACAAAAGAGGAATTGCCGAGCTGATATAAATGATTTCGAATAAATAATAACAAAAAGCAAAATACTAGTTTTTTTGAATGAAAAGTTTTCAATTAGTAAAAAATCTGTCATAATACCAACAACATGTTTACAAACATATTTTGTGATGAATAATAACTCAAGTTATTAAACTTATTTATTATTTATAGTTTCATTGTAAAGTACTTTAAGTCCAAATTTGAAAACTTTGCAATCCTTTACGAAAGATTGAGCTTAATTTTACTTTTCATTTCTTATAAACGTTGTTGCAATCTGAAGTATTTGGGATCAAGTTCAAATGAAACTAATTTTATAATTTTATTGATAAGCATTTTGTTGACAAATATTGTTTTTTATTTTCTAAAACAATACAGTTTTTAAATAACCACACTGACCAATGTACTATTTATTTTAAATTTTTAAAATACTTTTTACACCATAACACATTCAGTTTAAATTAAAATTTAATATTATGTAACATTATAATTACAACTAACAATATTATTCATTGAGAAGAATAAAGAAATAAAAAAAAACGTTTAGATAGAAGTTCAGCTAAAAATGATATTATCAATAACATTATCGACTGAATAAAGCAATCGAAAAATTTACTGATACCACAAATATAAGATTGAATGAAGATAATATAATACTGTAAAGCTCACGGGGAAGTTGAGACGTTTATTCACTTGTTCTCCGTCTACCAATTTATTTGGAAGATGCACGTTTGCATCTGATTATCATATATTGTAATTTTCTTTTAATTATTTTTTTGATTGCTTGATATTTACATCTTCCTTGTAGAAGTGTAATTTAAATATTCAAATATTTTTAGTTTTTCAGATATGAAATAAAAATGGTTCATAATTTATTTTGTAAGGTGCGCACAACAACAAATATTTAATCCTTCAATAGTCTTCTGTTAAAATATTTTACAGATTATTATAACTTGTAGAATGGTTCATGTTTACTTTTTCAGGTTACTTTTCACCAAAAACTTGAAATACTTTTATCTAAATTCTTCAAAGCATTAGAATAAGGGCTATAGAACGCTAAATGATTCCTTGTAAGATCAGCAATTAAAAATGATAATCTAATTTAAAGTTTTAGTTTTTCCTCAAAGTTCTTATTTCGAAATAAAAATATTTTTCATTAAATTATGAACTATAAGATAACTGTCAATATTAATAATTTAAAAGAAATTGATAGTTGATATTAGTACAAAATTTACTATTTTAAATTAGTTGGTTAAAATTAAATAATTAAAACGTTTACAATTTTATAAACGGATAATACTATTTGATATTTCATCTAATGAACAAAAATTTTCAAATTTCTTGATATTTGTCGATTGATTTGAACTTTTCAAAAAATTAAAAAGAGATTTGTCGAACTGATACTGATTGATTTCCGTTAAATAGTATAAAACAAAGAAAAATATATTTTGCTGAATAATTTTATTTTTTAATCTAAAGTAGAAGTAGAAATACTAATTTTGTTGAAAAATAAGTTTTGTATTTCTAAACATTCTAGCACGTTGTCAGTAACCATGTTTACAAGAGCTTTGAAATATTTTTGTTCTTTGTTGTAGAGCTCAAGTTATTCTACTTAATTATAATTTCATTGAAAAGTAATTCAACTCCAAATACCAAAATTTTATTAACACGTTTATAGTGTCTAGTTTTAGTGTACTTTTCATTATTCATAAATTTTCTGAAATCTAGTGTTTGTGGGATCAAGTTCAAACGATTAAATTTTTCTAGTTTCAATAATAAACTTCTTGTTGACAAATAATGCTGAAATATAAAAAATCGATTTTTAAGTTGATAAGAAAAATTATAAAAATATAAACACAAACAAAAAAAGAAAATAATAAACAATATTATTTCAAAGATAATAAAAAAGAAAGTAATAATAATAATAAGAAGTTGATAAATTTTTAAAGATTAATTTTAATGATATATATTTTAAAATCTCAAAGATCCAAGTATTTTTAGGAAATCTGAAAATTTTTGGCTTTTTGTAATATAAAAAACTTGATATAAATTATATATAAAAGTACATCTTTCATATTATGGACCAGAAATTGGTGAAATATTTTCCAGGTCATAACTATCTATGGTTATAAAAAAGCAATAAATTACCTAAAGTCGCAAATTCTTCAAATATTAACTATGCTTCACTTTATTGTTATTGTTGTTGAAAATACTATTTTTCTAATGTTATTATTGGTTCAATGTACTTCACAGTATAAGTTAATTGGAAATTCTGGTTTTTTCATTTCAACAAAAATTGAAATTTTTCAATGGAATTAAAAAAGAAGTAATTTAAAAAACTATTACATTGTAATTATAAAAACCACAATTTATATTTGTATTTATATTTTTATGTTTAATTTAAATGTTTATTACGATGGAATAAGTTTCTTTCAAATTATCAAAACTTCTCAATAACATAAAATCTAAAATTTATAAATAATATTTTTGCTTGATTTTGTTATTTGATTTAAATCAACTGAATATTTATTTAATTAATCTATATTACATCTGTAAAAACTGAAATATAATTTTATTTATAAACTTTATATTTACCAGATTATACTAGGGATTTCTTTGATAAGATGTTTGAAAGTCTTTTTTGTTATAAAAAGCAAATAATTTAATTTTTTGGTGATGACTTGTTATAACTATTTGCAATTATGAATGTCATATACAGATTCAAACAGACAATAGTTTATGATTAAACATTTTTGGTGTGAAAAATTTGCAATTTAATAATATATATTCAACAATAAATTTTCTTGTCAATCAAAAGCACACTTTCATCAAGGTCCAAAAGTTTTCATCAAAATAAAAAAGTTATTTTTTAATTTTCTATTATTTTTTAAAACATTAGTTGCTAATTATTGATGAATTTAAAAAGAATTTTATTCTTCATTTCAAGTTTAAAATTAAATTTAAAAATTAATCGTCAATTAATACTTAATAAAATATTTGAAGTTTAAAGCCTTTTAATAATTTCTTCATCATCAGCAAAATATTCATATATTTATCATCCGCCAAACTACCTAATTTTCAATCAATTTAAATCAAATTATTTTCTAATAAAAGACTATTTTTTAAATCTCTAAAAAGCTTTTAACTGCACTAAACTAGTTAGAAGACTAAAATATAATTATCCAAATAATATTAAATGCTTGTGATTAAAAAATATCAAAAAAAGTTTATAAAGTACGAATTTTGTTGCTTAATTTCTTTTAAACTGAATTAAAAGTAAAAATGTTTTTGAAAGAAAAGTGTTTATTTGTAGACATTCTGTCATATTATCAGAAACATATTTACAATAATGAAATGAACTTTTGACCAATTAATAAAATTTTATTTTATTATTTTTACTTCACTATTTATTTGTATCTCATCATTTGCATATATAGGAAATTCAAGCAATTCTTGTTATTTAAAAATTGAAATTTGTTGAAAATTCATTCAACTTCAAATTTGTAATTCAACAGATGGAACCAGATTTCAAAATCGAATTTCGTTGTTCAATGTTTCATTGTTTATAATTTTGTTGCAGTTTAGCGTTTGTGGGACCAAATTTAAATAAATCAATTTATGTATTTTTAATAACAAATCTTTTGTTGAAAGTTTATGTCAGTAGTCATCATTTGGAATGTTTAAGTCTTATTTTATCCAATCTTCTTTTAGTATTTTTTAGTTGGTACTTCGCAATTCTCTATTTATTCCAGGAAATTTACTTTTTTTGAGCAAATGAAAAAGAACCACTAAGTTATTAGTTATTAACTACGATTATTACCTTGATTTCATTCAACCATCGGATATAAAGTACTTTGCATACTTATTTGATTTAATATTAATTAGTTTAAATTTTTATGTGTGGAAATTTAAATGTAAATTGTTGGAATTTAAGTAATGTTTTAAATTTTCATAGAAAAAAAGACAAAATAGTCGATAAGTAGTTTATACATTTTGAAAATATTCTAAAACATAAACAATTATGCATTCTTAACTAAAATGAACTTTATAAGAAGCACAAGTCAAAATACTTTGAATTTCCAATCAAATTAAACAAAAAGTATTGAGTCTCTTTGTTTCTTAAAAATCATTAATAATTATGAAAAACTGCTATATGCTCCAAAATTATTTTATTAAATTACTGAAAACGTTAATCAACATTTAAAAGAAAATTTAAATTTAATTTTGAATTTGAATTTGTAGAAGAAATTTGTAAATATCAAGCAATCTCGCCAAAACGAAGAAACGTGTTATTTTTACTAAAATATAAACCTTTTTTAATTAGGAACAAAGGTACATCTTCTAAAATTATTAGATTAAGTGCGTACCAGATCGTACGGATCTTGTTTATTCGAAATCTATACGGTTATATATTAACTATATTCAATCTTACGTTTGTGGTATCGTTAAATTTTTCATGCGCCTTTATCGACTAATAATGTTATTGAAAATATTATTGTTATAATAATATTATCGGTTCAACTGTATATCAAGTAACAGTAAAATAATTACTTTGGTTTTCTTAGTTCTGAAAATAAATTATAAAATTTCGTCTATTTACTTAATAAAATAATAATGTTTAATATATTTAATCATGGTTATAAAGCAATACATTTATAGTCAACACAATTTCAACATTTATGGTTAAAAGTAAATATGCTAATAAGCAATAAAAGTAATAAATATTATCTTTTATTCATTTTTTGTTGACATAGAGCTCAATATAAAAACTACGAAAATTATTTCGTTAGAACTTGATCTTTTATTCTCTAGACAATAACAAAGCGTTAGAAAATAATTAAAGGGTTAAATTTAGAGTTGAAAATAATTTCCAACGAAAATTCAATTAGCAACCTGAGTTTCAGTTCTCTACAGATAGAAACATAAAAGTAATTTTAAATATTATTATATTGGTGTAATGAGTAAAAAAATTACTTTTTTAGACTAATGTAAATAAACTGTTTATAATTGTTTTTCAAATACATTGACTTTTCTTATATTATTTGTAAAACATAAACAAAATAAATTGAACCAAAATAAGTTGTTTTAAAAAACAGAAGTTTAAAATTCGAGCTAAAATTTAAAAGAACTGTAAAAATTTTATATTTCTTACTATTATGAATAAGTGTTTAATAGATAGATGAAAGAGTGCATATTGCAAAGTACGTAGTGATAATAGGTTTTTATACAATTCTATTAATAGGAGAAATATACTGATTTATATATGCTTCTATATATATAATTTTCGTAAAAAAAAATTTCTGATACTTAAGTATTTATATTTACTTAAAACAAAGTTTAAATTTTTCTTGCATAGTCACCAAGCTAGACAATAATCTATTTAAAAAAAATAGAAAAATAAGTAACCATTTTAAAAATTTGTTTCATTAGATATTAATTCTATTCCTTTTACTCTCTAATAAAGTATCCTAAAATTTCAAAGAAATTTTTAATATTTGTTGCATCTTTCAACCATTTATAATTTTTATATATAATGTAATCTTCAAAAAAACTTAAAAAGCTTTATATAATTAATTTAGTAAATTATACAAAATTACTTTAGTAAACAACGTAATCATCTTTTGAATATCATTTTAAATGATTAAAGTATACCTAATTTTTGATGAAGCCACAAACATAAGGTCTTATGCAGCTTATATTGACATTTACAAATCCTTTTTTCACTGAAATACCAAATCCAGTATTTATAAATGCAATATTTGGAAGATGCAATTTTGCATCTGTTTATTAACTAAGTGTTTTTCATAAGTAAGAAATACAGAGATTGTATTTTATTTAAAATAAAATTTAGTTAAATCTCATCATCAAATAATCTACATTTAATTTCACCATTAAATATCATGAAGTTTGTTAAAGTTGTAAATTAATTCTGAGGAATACAAAAGTTTCTAGTTCAGTGTAAACGATTAATCGTAATATAATAAATCGTTATAAGGCAAATATAAACACAAATTCAACAAATATAAATTGTATATATAACATTCGAGCAGATGTTTACTAATATTAATTTTAACTATTGCAAAATATATTTTTCTATAGTTAAAAGCAAATGTAAATTTGATAATATGAATATTGTACTCAGATTAAATTAAATATTTTAAATTAATTAAAAACCCATTTATTATAACTTTTTACTTTTATCGTTTGCGTTCTCTAGAAATAAAATATTTTGCCTAATAACAAATATCTAATACTGCTGATTAAATTGCTTTAATGGTTTGTATGATTTTTAAATTATTTTGAAGATCAAACGAATAAAATAAGTGAGTCTTATAAAAGTCTCATTTTTAAAAACAAAAAGTCACATGGTTTTGATTTAATTTTTGATCATCAGTACGATTGATCATTTTTAATTTTAATCATCGAAGTAGAATAAATTTTAATCTGAATTAAATAAAAATTGATCAAAAAAATTAAACTAATTTTATTTGTATAATAGTAAACTTATAAAAAATTTCTTATCAACTTTAAAATCAAATTTTTAATTTGAACAATATTTGTCAACAAATTGCTTATCAAGAAAATTATAAAATTAATTTCATTTGAGTTTGATCCCATACACAATTTGGTGGCGCTGATAAATGAAGACTTTTAGAAATTAAGTCAAAAGCCATTTGAATGTTTTGTTTTTAAATTGTGAGTACTAACAGACTGGAAAGCTTATTTATATTTATAAATAAAAATTTCTTGTTTTTTCAAAATTTAAACAATATTGTTTAATATTTACATAATTAATAAATAAACACAATGTATACAAGATATTTTTCTTTATGATTTCAACACAGATGTTTCACCTCACCAAATACATAAGTTAATCAATTATGGTAAAAAATTAATTCAAGAAAATTAACGTTAAAAAAAATTAAATATTATTCTACAAATATATAAATTATTAAACTAATCTATCCCATGAATGTTGAAAGTTTATTTATTTGTTTTTGTAGCCGAATTATTTTATCCGTTTGGTGACGCAAGCAGTATAAAATGTCATAATTTAAACTTATTAAACAATTTATTAAAATTTAATTTCCTTTAAGCCTTATACACTTATTAAATTCTAAAATAACTTTTACTTTTGAATATCAAAAAATTAATGCGGTAATAGTTAACCTTTATAAGAGTAAATATCATCTCGAGTATCATTAATACAGTTAAATGTAAAGGTTTAAAAATTTTATACTTTTTTTTTAGAATGAAACACTTTCTTATAATTCAAACAAAATAGTTCAATGTTTGTTTATTTAATTCCAATAAAAAAGGTTAATGTTCTTTTTAAAACAAAAAATGAAATTAATTATAATACTAATAATCCAATTTAAAATCATACCAAGTAAAGCATTTTATAATAATGATTCCAGTAACGGTATCTATTGATTAAAGCACGCATGATATTTTGATCAAATCACAATATACAAGTTTTTACAGCTTTTGTATATTCACAGATATTTTTATAACTTTGGAAAATTTTCTTCAAGTTATAATCAATAATTTCAAAGATGCGTTTTCTATTTATGTATTCAAAAAAGTTTTGTTATATATGGAAAACAGACAAAATGAATAATTTTCAAAAATTGTGTATCCTATGTTTTGTAAATCTTTAATTTCGGAAATACACTTTAAAAATAATCAATTTTTTTATTTTGGTTTTGAAAACTTTTCCTTTCTTATTAGTAATACAAATCAAATCGTATATTTAACCTTGTAAATATGAAATTAATAATTTATAATTCGTCGTGATTATTAAAGACAAAAATTGTAAAATTCATTTTAATTTCCTGATATGAAATAAACTCTTAATACTAATAAAATATTCAAATTAAAATTTGGATTAAATTTTGTTTTGTATATCCTTTATTGTTAGTAGATTTGTTTTTTTTAATTGTTTTAATAGAGAAATAAAAATCAAGAAAGCAGTTCATTTTTATTTATTAGAGACCACAATGTGTTTTTTTGCAAACTGTATAAACGTTTCTACATATCCATAAATTTATCAAATGATTATAATTAATAATGAAAAGGTGTGAAATAAATGACTTACTAATATATTTTACCCAACATATAGCAGGAATTATTAATCTTAAAGTAACCTGGTTCATAATATTTGTTATCCTTTAATAAAAAAACGATTTTCAAGAAATATTTATTTAATAAAAAATGAGGATTTAACTCATAGAAGATAGATTAAAATGTTGTTTAACCTTTTTGAAATTTATTTTGAAGATCAAATAAAAAAAATTGAGTCTTATAGTACTCTCAATTAACTATTTTAAAAACAAAAAGTCACATGGCTTTTGACTTAATTTAAATTTGTCAAAACGACGGATAATTTTTAAAATTAATCATTGAAGTAAAAACAACTTTAAATCTGAATTAAATAAAACTTCATAAGAAAAATTAAACTAATTTTGTGTGTATAATAGTAAACTTAAAATAAATTTTCTTATCAACTTTAAAATCAAATTTTCTATTATAACAATTTTTGTCAACAAAATGCTTATCAATAAAATTATAAAATTAATTTCATTTGAGCTTTATTCCATACACTTCAGATTGCAACAACGTTTATAAGAAATGAAAAGTAAAATAAAACTCAATCTTTCGTACAGGATTGCAAAGTTTTAAAGTTAGGAGCTAAAGTACTTTACAACAAAACTTTAAATAATAATTAAGATTAATAACTTGAGTTATTTTTCATCACAAAATATGTTTGTAAACATGTTATTGGTAATATGACAGATTTTTTACAAGTTGAAAACTTTTCATTCAACAAAACTATTATTTTTCTTTTTATTATCATCTATTCGAAATCATTAAATATCAGCTCGGCAATCTGTAATTATCTATCATGAGATAAAATATCAAATAGTATAAATTTGTTTCTAAAATTTTAAAAGTTGTAAATTGTTGCCTTCGATATATCAATTTACAAAAAGTAAAATTTACTTTTATGAATGGAAATCTTATCAATTACTAACCTTTTCTAGATTCTTAAAAGAAAACATATATATTTAAATGTATTATTTAATATCTTCTGTAAACTGAAATAATACCATATTAAAATTTTAAAAAATAATGTATTTTTGTAAGTGTTTTTTTATTAACTAACCGTTTAGCGCCAAGTAGCGGAAAAGTAAACAGTCGACTTGTTTTTTGTAGGTTTATCTTATTTTCCTGATTTGTTTACATTATCTAAAACAATAAAGATTTCAAATAGTCACAGTAACCAATGTACTATTAATTTTTAATTTATAAAATACTTAATATTTGAGTTGAACCAAGAAATAAAATAACTGTTTTTGATAGAAGCTCAGTTTACTGATACTTAAATTTAATTTGAACTAATGTATCATTATAAAAATATTATCAACAATAACTTTATCGATTAATTAAAGCCATTGAAAAATTTACCGATACCACAAACCTAAGATTGATTGAAAATAATATATAACCGTAAAGCTTACGGAGAAATGAAATCGTTTTATCTTGTAGTTTGAATTTAAAATAATAATTTGGAAGATGCACTTTTGTGTCTGGTTATTAAGTAAGTTTTTTTCAAGGTAAAAATAAGGTTTTGCGTTTTTGTGAGATTGTTTGATATTTACAAATTCCTTGTAAAAAAGTATAACTTAAATTTTCTTTTAATCTTTTTTATACATTTAAGTGAACATTTTTTAACAAACAACCGTTTTTATGCCCAAAATCTATCGAACAAACTAATATTGTTTTTCATAAGAATATTAGGATTGAGCGTTTTCTCTAAATTGCTCGAAGGCTTCAAAATTCTGTTTGCTGTTAGTAATTTTCTTTTTAATTTCTTTTAAATATTTTAGGATTCATCATATATTAAATTCCTTACTTTCTTCATTGAGTATTTTATGCCATCTAAACAATTTTTATACAAACAATATATTTTAAATTCTTCATGATCAGTAAGAAACAACTAAAATCTTAATTTGACGTTTTTAAAGACTGTTTCATCATAAATCTTTTCTTTGAATCAAAAATGAATAATTGAAAATGCGAGTTATAATTTCAACAACTCTTAAATCTCTCTAAAATAATAAATAGATCTAAAATCTGTGAACTGCATTAAAACTACTGCGTGTCGATCAAAAATAATCAAAATATTCTTCCAATTAATTCAAAAACATAAAATTAGTTCCTTAATGACTTTTAATTTCCTTAATCTTTTGATCAGAAGATGTTTTTAAATCAATATAAGTGTTCTCTCACCATACCATCTTATAAGTCAAATCTTATTGTAAAGAATGAATACTGAAGATATTAAACTTTTTGATAAATGGAGCTTGACGAAGAAATATAATGATTTTGATTAAACGATATAAAAAGGAAATAACTTTAAGCTAATCATGTGTTTTACAATTTTTTAGAAAATACAAACTTAAGATTTTCTACTGATTCACTGAATGAAGTTTCGTTGAAAAGTATTTCAACTCAAAATTATGTAAACGATTTGTTATCAGGAAAAAATGGTTGAAAGATATACTTTTCATTACTTATAAACGTTATTGCAATCTAGAGTTTGTGGGATCAAGCTAGAGTACGATATTTTTATAATTTTAATAATAAACTATTTGTTGACATATACTGCTTACACAGAAAATTTGACTTAAAGGTGAAAAGCAATTTTTATTGTAACTTAATTATTGGTAAAACCAAAATTAGTATAAAATGTTAACAATATAAAATTTACCAAAATTTATTAGTTTGAAATTGATCCCAAAAACTCTAAATTGTAATCAATTAATAATAAATAAAAAGGTTGTAAAATCCATTGTAGTGTAAGAAACCTGTTATTATTTGTTTGAATCTGAATGACTTTTAATGAAAATTGATTAATAAGTACTAAGACTACTTTGAGTTTCAATTTGCTATAATTAGCAACATAAAAGTAATTTATGTTTAACATTTACTTTTTGACGTAAAAGCATGTAACTGATAAAATGAACGAATGTTTACAAATTTTTCAAAAAAAATGTTTTAGCTAAATTAGTAATTTCAAAACAGACATTTTAAACACATTTTTCAGTCTAGATAATTATAAAACTTTCTAATTCCTATATTTTAGCAGAAATGAGTTTAAAAAAATAGTTATTAAAAATTTATATTTTAGGCTACTTGGCGCAAAAGAGGTTTATTTTAAAAAATACTAAAATAAGCAATAAAAACTTTTTTTCAAATTCTTAATTGTATTTAGCAACTTTTTGAAATTTTTAATCGAGAGTTTTGTTGAGGTTACCATTTGTAGACTGCTAATAATTGCTGATGTCAATAAGCAGTTGATTACCAAATTGATGGTTAGGCTCAACAATTAGGCTCAATTAGTTTTGATAAAGTCTTTTTGAGTTAAATTCTAACTAATTTCAGTTCTTTAATTTCATTTTAGGATTAGTTCAAACAGTTTGACGCTATTAAAACTTTTCTCTAGTTATTAGTAAACTGTTTGTATATTATTTTTAAATAGGATTTTACAAATGAAAATTTTGATTCGATTAGCAACATTTGTTCAATAAATCATTTATATATTTAAATAATTTATAATAATAATAATAGTTTTTAATAATATAATAATGATAATTAATTTGTTTTTAACTCATTCAACTGCTACTTGGCAGTTTAAAATGAAAAATAATAAATAATTATTTTTTAAATAATCACACTGAACAATGTACCATTAGTTTCTATTTTATGAAATACTATTTACACTATAAAATTGTTTAACCTTCAGATTTAATTAAAACTTAATATTATATAACAATAAAGAAAAAAAAATAATTTATTGAGAAAAATAAATAAATAAAATAATCGTTAAGATAGAAGTTCAGTTAAAAATGATATTTTCAATAACATTATTGATTGATTAAAGCCATCGAAAAATTTACCGATACAACAAACATAAGATTGTATGAAGATAATATATAACCGTAAAGCTTAAGTAGAAGTGAAATCATATTATTACTCATCTAGATTAAAGATACTAATTTGGAAGATGCACTCTTGCATCTGATTATCAAATTTTTTTTAGTTACATTTTTCTTTTACTTCTTAATCATTGATTTATTCATTTAAGTCAACATTTTTTAAGAACAACAGTTTTTCTACATAAAATCTATCGTTACCACAAACGAAGATTATTTTTCATAAGAATATCAAGATTGAACGTTTTCTATAAATTTATTAAAATAGTTTAAATCTGTTTGCTATTAGTAGTTTTCTTTGTAATTTCTTTTAAATATTTTTGGGTTTATTATTCCTTATTTTCTTAATTGAGTATTTTTGGCTATTCAGAAACTAAAAATACGGTTTGGCATTTTTAATGAGTATTTTTTTTTAAATATATTTGTTTTGAAATTGGTCATTCCTTTCTAAATTATTTAAATTGTGAATGTACTTGTTAACAGGATATTACTAAAAGATTAAAATCGGAATATTTTCAAATGTTTAAAGTCTGTTGTTTTTTTTGCTAGAAATCTAAGCAAGTTTAACATATTTTAAGTAAGTACAAAATAATCATTGTACAAAATTACTGCATGAAATACCAATACATGTTAACTTTTTTTGCTTTTAATGAAGCAAATTGTTTAAGTTCATTTGAAATCTCAGAAAATGCCAATTGAAAAAGTGTTACAATGATATATATGTTACTTAAATACATAAAATTTGAATCTGACATTAATAATTCAGTTCATTATGAAAACTATACTTTATTTAAACTTCAATTTTATTTGAAATAATTCGTTAATTTGAAATTTCATTTTTAAAAATTTAACTCTCTGTGCTTTAATGTACTTATTTATTTTAATTCTGGATTAATTAAAATTCAGTTTTTAATAGCTGAATTAATTTTTGTACAATAATAAATTCTTTTCGTATTCTTTTAAAAAATCAAGTATGGTGTAAAGTAAATTAGTAAAATTTAATAAAATTTAATAATTTTTAAAGTTTTTTTTTCCAAATATTAGATGTCAAAAAAATAGGAAAAAGTATTAACTCATATATTAATATATATAAAGAGAGAGATTTTGATAAATTAAGTAAAATCTTTACCACACAATAATTAACTTTTTTTATGAATAAAGTATACAAACAGGTACGTCTGTAGTCTAACAACAACATCAATTGATTGATATAATTATTAAAAATATTGCTGTTTTTAATGTTATTCTTAGTCCAGTTCTAAATCTGTTTATCAGTAAAATAACTATTTTCATCTTTTCACTTCAAAACCAAAATTGAACTTTTTGCTGAAATTTATAAAACAAACATTCTGTAAATTTTAAGTTGTAAATATATAATGTGATTTGCTAATATACAAAAATATAAAACTTTCAAAAATTTAAGTTTAACTTTATCTATAACACACGAACTGATATTTATATGGTGTAATATAAACTTTAAATAATACAGCAAGTATTTTTTGATATTTAAACACAAATTAATATTAAGAATTTGAATACTTTATACAGTTTACAATAAATTAGCTTTTTATTACCAGTCCAAAATCCAATGAAATATATTTGTATATTTTTTTACTTTATACGCCACCTAGCGTATATAATATTTTACTTACAATAAAAAAAATCTAAAACTTTAAAAGTCTTCTAATAATTTACTTCAAAGATTTTTATCTTTGTGTAATGGTTTGTGCTATTATTTTTGTTAATTGTTTATTGTTTTCATATGAAATTCTAACGATTTACCAAAACTTTTCAATAATTTAAAATCCAAAAAATTTTTATAATATAAATCATTTCAATTTGTTATTCAAGTTATTAGTTATTAACATCTGACTAATTTTGCTGAAATAAAAATGTTATTTGTTAACATTCTGGCAATTTATCGGTAGCATGATTACAGCACTGTAATGAACTTCTAATGTAAATAATCTTTATTTCTTTATTTCTACAAAATAAAAACTAAATTCACTCAACTTACTTACTAATTAAACTTCTGTAGAAAAGTGTTTCAACTGAAAATTGAAAAAAAAAACTTGTCAAATTATGCTATCAAGAAATTTAGATAATTGTAGTTTTCCTTTAATATATCCAATGTAGAGTTTGTGGGATCAATTTCAACATAAATATGTTTTTGAAATTTTAATAATAAACTTTTTGTTGACAAATAATACTCAAATCAAATTTGACTTTACAATTAATACATAAATGTTATCAATATTTTTCTATTATAAAAGAAATATAGTTTAACACTGTAATCAGTCCATAAATAATTTTTTTATGGCATTTTCTTTATGTCGAGATTAAAGTTATTTTTACTTTATGCTTAAATTGAAAACTAGTTAGTCTAGAAGGTGAAAAGTTAAATCAAAAGCCATGTGACCTTGTATTTTTAAATTGTGAGTACAATAAGACTAAGGGATTCTTTTTGTTTGATCTTTAAAATATTTTCGAAAACACATTAATGACATTTAAGTCTATCTTCTATGAACCTTATGTTTTTGGTGTTTTTAAAAAACAAAATCTTGTGGAAGAAAGGTTTCTCTTTTTGAAAAATATAAAACATTTGAAAAAAAGTCCTGTGTATACAAAATTGAAAATAGATTCATATAGAACAATTTCGTTTTTATGTAAAATTTTTACTTAAATAAAAATCTTTTTATGACATCTCTTTTTTTTTAATAATTAAGCAGTTTCAACTAAAAGGGGCTTAATAAGAAGCAAAAGTCAAATTAGTTGGAATTTCTAATCAAATTTAAGTAAAAATTCGAAAAGATTTAAAAAATAAATTAAAAGATAAAATCTAAAGTTTAATTTACAACTTCATTTAGAATTTAATTTTTTTGAAAGTGCTTTGTTAAAATTCAATAAATTTTATTATTGATATTTGTAACAAATCTTAACAAATTAAACTTTACTCTTTCACAAATATTTGACATTAATAAAGTACTTAGAATATTAAAATTAACTAATAATAGAAAACGTCTTTGATGACGTCATGCATAAAACAACTACCATCATAATAATATTTAGTAGCAAATTTTTAGTCTTTTAAGTAAAACAATATTCTATAGAACAATTTTATAATTTAAAAATTTAAATTTCTGAGAAAAATAAGATATTCTAAAACAGTTATATGTAACTTGAAGTAGTAATAACTTTGAATAGGTTACGGTATAGTAATTAAAAGCAAAAGTAATATTAAGGTTATGAATATTATGCAGTTTATTATAAGCTATATTTTGTTTTTAATCACCAAAATAAAAATCCAAAAATTCTAGTTTTTCAACACAATACCAACCAGATAGTATATGTTTTATACAAAACCAATTACTAAAAACTTAAATAATGTTTTGATAAATTAATTGAACTATTTGTTAAATTTGTTGAGTAGTTTATATTTACTATTAGTATTAATTGCTTATTTTGTTGAAATAAGTATTTCTGAAATTATAAAATCTTTTCAATAATCTAATAATCTTAAAATAGTTAGTTTTATAATTCACTTAAGCTTGTTATTCCAATAACTTTAACTGATTTTGTTACAAATTGTAAGATGTCAAATTAGTGCTTGGTTTGCTTTTTGCTAATCATTAATAATTATGTAAAACAGTTATGTGTATAAACGTTTTTTGCTGAAAAACTGAAATTATTATTTAAATTAGTTTTATATTACTAGGTTATTTTCATTATGATATAAACTTATTTGATAATTAGTTGCAAAAGTGCTTCTTCCAAAGTTATACATGAATTATTTAAGAAACTAAAATAAGCTTGCTGTTTCATAATCTATACGGTTGTATATTCCCAATTAATTTTAAATTAAATTCAAAATAAAAATAGATTTATTAAATTTGATTTAAAGCAAGTAGAGTTAAAGCAAGCAAAAATTTAGATGCCTAATACTAAGCAGTTTAATATTTACTTAATATTAGGAAGATTCTACTAGTTAAAGTTTTAGTGATACAAATATCCTTGAAACATTGAATTACGAACAATTATGAATTTTTATTTTCTAATTTAAACTTACATTTTTTTAGTAAAAAAGTTTTCTTGATTAGCTAAAAAAAAATGAATAAATAAAATCTAAACGAAAATTGCTCTTAAAAAACAGAATTGTAAATTATCAAACAATCTTAAGAAAAGCAAATTCTTGTTATTTCTTCTTTTGAAAAATATATTTTTCATAAACAGATGCAAATATAAAGTAAAAGTAACAAAATAACAAATTTATTCATTCATAAAAATTACTTAAGTTATTTCTTTTAGTGTTACTTTTCGATTTATATTATGATATATTATTTATTAATATAAATTTTTATTCAAAGTAATTACAAGATTAGAAATAATTATAAGATTTAAATTATATTTGATAATAGGAAATGAAATTTCAGATAAAACTGAATATGAAACAGATATTAGTGATACCATAAATATTTATCTTTGATTAACTAAAGGTAATAAATTTTTTAACATTATGTCACATTATCAGTTATATCTTTACTAAAATGAATCAAAATTGTTTTTATGTGATAAATTCTAAATAATTCTTTATAAATTATATTATAATGTTATATACTAAATTCTATATAATAGAAACTCAAGTTAATTAACCTCTCTACTAATAGAGTTTTCTTTGAACAAAATTTTAACTCTAACTTATGTTTTTAATAACCATTGATATTTCGTTAAAGTTTTTGTAATTTTCCATTATTTATCAATTTGTCGTAATCTAGAGTTTGTTGGGTCAAGTTTAAACAAATTTATTTTCATAATTTTAATATTAATTTTTTGTTGATAAACAATGTATTTTTGTAAAGGTTTAAATGAAACATTTTATATCAAATATATGTTTACTCATTAAAAAACTTAATAGTTAAATCTGTTTAATAAAACTCTCTTTTAATTTAAATTTAATTATTTTTTATTTAAAAAAATTAAAATTTTCTATCTCGTTTACATTTCTAGCATAACAACCAACAGACTTATACATTTTTACATATTCTATTTTTTATTAAATCAAAGCTAATTTACAATTGCAGGACAACCAATCCAAATTTTTAAAATATTACACTTGAAACCCTTGTTAGTTTAAACTTACTTCTTGATAAAAATTTGTAATTTTCTTTTAATTGTATACTTCAGTAAAACAAGTTTTATGAAACTTTATTCTAGAATATAAAAGAAATTGTTGAAAAAATTTTTCTTAATGGATGTTATTCAGCAATCAAATACTATGAAAGCTTTCTTAAACATTTTATAAATCAATTTTTGTTTACAGACTAACTTATACTTTGACTAATAGCATTAAATTTGAAAGTTGTTTATTTTCGGTAGAGATTTGTGGAAAAAATATAATGATTTGTTTGAAATTAAGTTAGTTACAATCTTAATTAAATATCAAATTTTAATTTTGTTAATCTCTGATCTAGCAATTTTTGTAAACAGATAAAAATTTAATTAAATTTAATTTGGATTTTACTATAGAAACTAATGCAGCTTCATTATTTAGCATTTTATTATGAAATTGAATCTTTTTTTTTGAATTTAAAGTTGTAAAGTTTTATTAATAGAAATGTTTTAAAGAAAAATCAATTGAAATTGAATTATATTTTTAAATGTTAATTTTATAAGAAGTAGTGTCAAGTATCAAAAAGTAATTTTGAATAGTTGTTTTTAAATTTTATATTGTAGTGTTAAATGTTATTACTATTATCTATACTATCATCTCATTTTAAAGTGACAAATATTTTTTTACGTTAAAATTAGAGAAATAAAACTATTAAGCTATAGTAATATAATATAGAATTAATGTAGTAAATTAGTAAATAAAATTAAGTTCTGGATTACTAAAAACTATTTCTTCAATTGTTTTATCTGCAGTTTATTTGCAGATAAATACAGAGAAAATACATATTTAATTAGATAATTTAACAAAATATAAACTAAAAGTGGCTGAATCAGGCTTTTCACTATCTAAATAAGACGACTTTCTAAAAATTTTATTTTACTCTAATTAATTTTTTTTTAATTATATAAAATAAACATCAAAATACTTTTCAAACAATTAAATTAATACTCTTTTGCATAAGCTTTTTCTATTTTTGTATATATATTAATTTTTTAAAAACATAATTTTTCATATTTTTATAATGTGCTTCAAATTTTTTTGATTCAAAATTTGAAAGAAGTTGTATCAAACGAGTTTATAAAGATTTTTTAAAGTAAAATTACTTATTTTACTGAAAATAGGGTTTTTCTATTAGAAAGCATTCTGTCACATTTTCAGTATCATCTTTGTAATAATGGAATAAGCTTTTAACCTAAATTTTTTTTCTATAATTTTTTGCAGAGAAAATATTTATTAAATGAAGTTTCGTTGAAAAGTAGTTCAACTCCAAAATTGTATCAAATATCTAATACAGTTATTATATGAGGTCTGGTTATGTAAATGTAATTTTCATTTCATATAACTTCATTACAACCTAGAGTTTGTGGGATCAAGTTTAAACGAATTACCCAGCTTTGAGAAATTATTTTTTTCTTCATATAAAAATAATCTTTTTGTTGACAAAGAATGTTCAAATAATAATTTTGACATTAAAACTGAAACCTAAATTATTAAAATATATAAAGGGAACCAATTTGTTATACGAACGAAATCAGTCTAAAACCATGTTAGTTTTTATTCTTAAACTGTTTATAACAATTATAGACTAGATAATCTTTGTTTACATACTCATCAAAGATATATTTTTAGATTACTAAAAACTAAGAGGTAAACCACTTTTTATGATAATAAATAATTTCAGTTGTTTAATCTATTTTCAAGATAAAGAATATAATGTTTCGAAATAATATTAATTTTGAAATATTTTTTTATGTTTGATAGCACACTATAGTGGAAATGAAAACTTCAAATAGAATTAAAATTTTTAACAAAAGTTTATCAAATTTTTTGAAAATATTTACAGCTGATCTCTAGCAATAATTTTATGTATACTGTAAAGTATATTTACAGTTTTAGAAAATTAGAAGTTAATTATATATTTTATTGCATATACAAAAGCTGTTTTCACTTTTTAGTGACATTTTTCAATTCATATTCACAAAATCAAAGCTGTTTCTAAAAAAATATCTTTTTTATTATGAATAACTTAGATAGTCAAGAAAAAATCTTTATTATTAAATTCTTAATCAAAAAATAATATTATTTTCTTTTTACTCTGTGCGCCACCTAGCGGTTAGTGTATTTTGGTTACACCAACAATATTCAGAAACATAATTAGTATTTTATTGAACCACTTTATTAAATTGTACAATTTGTAGATTGGTGGATGTTTTGTACAGCAAAGCAAAATAAATTTTTATTTGTTTTTCTTATTGTTAAAAATTAATTCATAAGGCTTTTTTTGTATAAATTTTTTATACAGAGTTAAATCGTTAAAAATCAAATTTCAAATTAACTAATTAATCCAAATGCAACATAAAACCTTATTTAAAAAATAGTTTCCACAGTGAACAAAATTTCTAATGATAAGCTTGTCGCTGTTATCAATTAGGGGGTAATGATGTCTTTTAATGTCTTTCTACACTTAAATTATGTATGCTTAAAAAAACTCGACAACTTATTTTAAAAAGTTCAGTTGTTTTTTTAATTGAAAAAGTAAGAAATCTTATTATCTGTATATTTTAAGTGGAGTTAATTTTAGTAATCTCATAAGCAATTTCGATTAGAATTTTAATCATATAAAAAAAGTAAAAGCAAAAAAATTATTTGGTTAAATAACATAATTCTATTTGTAGATTACAACAATGCTTTAGATTTATTCTAATCAATAATCACAGAAACAATTTATCTGGCATTTTAAACGTGTAATTATTAATTTATTAATTATAAATATTAAGTATGCCGCTTAGTTTTCTATTTTAACTAAAATTCTGAGTTGAAATACTTAGTTTGCTCAAAAATAAAGTTTTTATTCATAATTATTAAATAGAATTATATTAAAAGGTGTACAACAATGAAATAAACCTCTAAGCATAAATTTGTTGTATGTCAACTTTTGTACAGAATAAAAACTCAAGATATTCAACTTATTAAATAAATGAAGTTTTATTGAAAAGTAGTTTAACTCTAAATTTTTAAACAGCTAAAAACCTAAATACTGATTGAAATATGTTCTACATTTTGCTTATATGGCAAGCCAACAGATAATTAAGATGATTTTATTGAGTTTTTTGTTGAATATTTTCCCTTGACTTAGTATCTGTAATTACGCATAAAGTTTTCAGTTTCAATAGAATTGTTAGAATTTTGATGAAAGAATGAAACAACAACTAAAGCTAATTACATCATTAATTTGATTGAGTAACTGAAATACAAACTTTTTATATTTGTAGAAATCATTTAACTTAATTTTTATTTTTATAAAAAATTGTATTGAGTTGCTCAAAATGTAAAATGAATAAAGTTTAAAAGAGAATTTCTCCTAGCAAACGGAATTCTATAATATTGAGTAATCTTAAGAAAGATGAAAGTTGTGTCAACTATTCCGATGAATAAAACATGTTTGATAAACAGACGCAAATATGCATCTTCCAAATACAGGAGATTTCTATTTTGCTTGCTGCTTCACTCTTCATTTATACACTTATATAATATCGGCATCAAATCTGATGCTTGTGGTATCGTTAATTGTTGCTCATTTTATAAATACATTTTTAATTTTATTGAAAATATTATTGTGATAAGGATAATATTGGTTTGCTTTAGAATCAGATATCAGTAAAATAATTATCTTACTTTTCTTAGCTCATATAAGCTAATTTAAAATTATTCAAACTCTAAACTATTTGTAGTAAGCTTGTAAATGGAGATTTTATTAAGCTACAATAAAAAAGTGTAATAAAATAAATTGTTGCAAATAGAGAAATAAAAATTAAAAAATTAATAAACTTTTGTTGTTGCAATAGAAATTTCAACACTTTGGTAAAACCACAAATTTAAAATAACAATATATAAAATTAAATATTTTTAATTATATGATACAAAATTTCAAATAAAACTACATTTAAAGTAGTTTTTGGTTATGCCGTAAATAATTTTATTTAGTTAATTGGAAGTACTTACATGAAAGTAATATTCTGTCATATTATAAGTATCATGTTTAAAAAAACGAAAAAAATGTTTACTTAAAGTATATATGTCATTTCTCGTGAAAAATAGAAACAGTTTATTTAACTGATTTAATATTTAAATTTTCGTTAAAAAATTCCAAAATTAAAATTAAAAGTAGTTTAATTAAAATTAAACTAAATAACCAGTAATTATTCGTTAGTTATTCATTATTTATTACTTTAATGCAGTAACATTTAAAATTAATATTTGTAAAAATCACTTTGAATATTTTATATATAGTTAAATGTAATTTTTAATTGATATATCTTGAAGTTAAATGTAGATTTATTTATAATAATTAAAAATATAAAAACTAAAAAAGATAGAAAAATATAACCTAATTGTATTTACATTATGTAAACCAAAGAATTATTTTGACTATTGTTTGGAAAAAGTTGCTTGAAAAGCTAAACGGTTAAAAATGAAAAAGAACATACAACTTGTAATAATTAGATTCTATTTTTACTTTTCAAAAAAACTTTTCTGAAACTATTTCTAGAAATATTTTGAAGATCAAACCAACAGAATTTCTAAAACTTATAATACTCACAATTTAAAAACAAAAAAAGCACATGATTCTTGACTTAGTTTTTTAAAAACCTAAACTTGTTACAATCGCGACAAATAAGTTTCTGTTCAGGCATCAAAGTAACTTTAAATTAAATAAAACTTCGTAACAAACTTACTTTTAATCTATTTATAATCTCAACCTACTTTTCTTTACTACAAAAATAGATTTATAGTCAAATTTTCTTATCAACTTAAAAATCGATCTTTATATTTCAGCATTATCTGTCAACAAGAAGTTTATTATTGAAACTAGAAAAATTTAATCGTTTGAGCCTGATCCCACAAACACTAGATTTTAGAAAAGTTTATAAATAATAAAAAGTACATTAAAAATTGAAACTATAAGCTTGTTAAAACCGTTTCGAAATTTGGAGTTGAATTACTTTTCAGCGAAATTAAAATTAAGTTGAATAACTTGAGTTTCTATTCTCTACATAAATAACAAAAAAGTAATTTATTTCAAGGCTTGTAACATGTTTACTGACAACGTGATAGAATGTTTAGGAATAAAAAACTTTTATTTCAACAAAATTAGTATACTACTTATATTCTAAATAAAAAAACTAAAATTATTTAGCAAAATATATATTTTTTTGTTTTATTTTATTTAACGGAAATCAATCAGTATCAGTTCGACAAATCTCTTTTTAATAATCATAAAAGTTCAAATCAATCGACAAATATCAAGAAATTTGAACATTTTTGTTTGTAAGATGAAGAATCATATATTATTTTTTCGTTTACAGAATTGTAAACGTTTTAATTATTTAAGGTTAACAATTTAATTTAAAAATAGTAAATTTTGTACTAATATCAACTATCAATTTATTTTGAATTATTAACATTGACATTTATATTATAGTTAATAATTTAATGAAAAATATTTTTATTTCGAAATAAGAACTTTGAGGAATAACTAAAACTTTAAATTAGATTATCATTTTCAATTGCTTATCTTACAAGAAACCAACTACTAGAGCCCTATAGTCCTTATTCTAATGATTTGAAGATTTTAGATAAAAGCATTTAAAGTTTTTGGTAAAAAGTAACCTGAAAAAGTAAACATGAACCATTCTACAAATTATAATAATCTGTAAAATATTTTAACAGAAGACTATTGAAGGTTTAAATATTTGTTATTGCACGCACCTTACAAAAAAAACGTTATGAACCATTTTTATTTCATCTCTGAAAAACTAAAAATATTTGAAAATTTAAAATACGCTTCTACAAAGAAGATGTAAACATCAAGCAATCAAAAAATTAAGCAAAAGAAAATTACAATATTTGATAATCAGATGCAAAAGTGCATCTTCCAAATAAATAGGTCAACGGAGAATTAGTAACTAAACGTTTTCACTTCCCCGTTAGCTTTACGGTGTTATATTATCTTCATTCAATCTTATGCTTGTGGTATCGGTAAATTTTTCGATTGCTGTATTCAATCGATAATGTTATTGATAATATCATTTTTAGCTGAACTTCTATCTAAACGGTGTTTTTTATTTCTTTATTCTTCTCAATGAATAATTTTGTTATTTATAATTATGGTTATATAATATTGAATTCTAATTTAAACTGAATGTTGTATAGTGTAACTAGTATTTAAAAAATTTAAAATAAATAGTACATTGGTAAGTGTGGTTATTTAAAAACTGTATTGTTTTAGAAAATGTAAACAAGTAAGAACTACGAGATAAATCTACTAAAAACAAATCAACTGTTTCCTTTTCCGCTACTTGGCGCTAGACGGTTTCTTATGAAAAAAATCTTTAAAAATATATTATTTTTTTATAATTTAAAAATTTTTTAATATTACTTTCAGTTTACAGAAAATATATTCTAACATATTTAAATATTTTAATTTTTTAGTAATCTAGAAAAGGTTAGTAATTCATATATTTTCCAATCATAAAAGTTATTTTTACTCTTTGTAAATTAATATATCGAAAGAAAAAATTCACAACTTTTAAAACTTTAGAAACACAATAATATTTTTTGATATTTCATCTCATGATAGAAAAAACAGAATTGCCGAGCTGATATTTAATGAATTCGATTAAATGATAATAAAAAGCAAAATACTAGTTTTGTTGAAAGAAAAGTTTTCAATTAGTAAAAAATCTGTCATATTACCAATAACATGTTTACAAACATATTTTGCGATGAATAATAACTCAAGTTATCAAACTTATTTATTACTTAAAGTTTTGTTGTAAAGTACATTAACTCAAAATTAAAAACTTTGCAATCCTTTACGAAAGATTGAGTTTTATTTTACTTCTCATTTCTTATAAACGTTGTTGCAATCTGAAGTGTATGGGATCAAGTTCAAATGAAACTAATTTTATAATTTTATTGATAAGCATTTTGTTGACAAATAATTTTCAAATAGAAAATTCCATTTAAAGTTGATAAGAAAATTTATTTTAAGTTTATAAGTTTACTATTATAAGTTTACTATTATACAAACCAAATTAGTTTAATTTTTCTTATGAAGTTTTATTTATTTCAGATTTAAATTTACTTCTAATTAGAAGACTAAAATTAAAAATGATCGATCGTACTGACGATGAAAAATTAAATCAAAAGCTATGTGACGTTTTGTTATAAAAAATGAGAGTACTGTAGGACTTAGAAATCATTTTCGTTTGATCTTCAAACTAATTTGCAATTCATACAAACTATTAAAGTAATTTATCTAGAGATTATAAATGTTCAAGATATTTCTTCTAAGCCAAGATATTCTATTTGCTAGAGAACGCAAACGATAAAAGCAAAAGTTAAAATTAATGTTTTTATCTATTTATCTTTTTATCTAGAAACTTGTTTATATAACAGAGCAGAACAAGATTTCGCCACAAATTATTTAAATTAATTGTTTGTAAATTAATATATACAAGCCATATATAGACATGATCTAGTACATATTTCACCAATTACAGATTCACAATTCTAAAGATTTGTTTATACAACTATTAAACCAAATTGTTTTCTTTTTACAAAAAAATAAAAACTTGAGATTTTCAAAAAACATTTAGAATATTTTTGAAATCTTTTTAAGCACTCTTTAAAACGTTTTCAATTTTTAAAAAGTTACTTTATTTTTTTAAAACAACATTTTTCTCTTGTTTGATAATATTTTTACGATTTCAATGTTATGAAATAATTTGCAAATATTAAATAAGTTATTTTCTTGCTAAGTGATTACGCAAGAATAAGTTTTTAATTTTTATTTATTTTCCCAAGATTGAAGTAAACGCTTACAACTTGTAAAATCTATAAAATAAAAAGACCGTTAGTTTCTCTTTCTGTTTTTAACATCAAATATAAAATAAACAGTTGAAAAAGGTTATAATAAATAATTAAATTTCATAAATTATTTTTAATAGAAGATAAATTTTTTGACTCGAATGTTTTCGAGATAATATAAAAACTTTTGATAACGATCAATCTAAGAAAATACTAAATAACTTTTTTTTAAAAGTTCTCTTTCTCTGTAAAGATTTAATCTCATTTGAATTTATAGTCGAGCATAATAATAAAAAGCATGTTAAACTTTTAAAATGATTTCAAAGTATCATACAGTTTGCAATACTGGTAAGAAGAGAAAATGAAAGAAATTAAAAGAATATTTTTTTGAATAAAGCATTTATACAATAGCATACATACAAGATTTGATGATACCACTAAAACAAGATTGCATACAGATAAAACCGCTTTTTGTATGGAAAAGGGCATTAATTTGTTTATCATTTTTTTTCTACAAACTTTATTTTTGAAAATGCAGTTTTGCCTTTGTTTACTAAACAAGCATTTTTTTTAAGCAATTAGGTTTTGCGCTTTGTTGATATTGGTTGATGTTTACAAATTCCGTGTACATGTGAGTTTTCCAACTAAATTTTCTTTTAATTTTCAATCATCATTTTTAACTATTAAGTAGAAATATTTTGCATTCAAGATAGATTTTTTTTTGTGTTGAAATTCATTAGATTTACTTTTCAGAAAATTAGTATAATTTTTATAGTTTATGTTTATAGTTTAATTGAATATAATTAAATTAGACATTAGTAATTTCAATACCATAATTTGAAAAAGGCTTTTTGTATTGGGGAGAGAATAAGTTGTTTAAATTTCTACAATTTTTGATCATGATTAAAAATTTTTTTCATCTAATATAGTTATATTTTGTGAACCAAATTTAAAGGTAATATAAACATTCTAAGAATAAATAAAGCTTTGTAAAAACTTTGTTTTAAGATGGTTTTAACCCTGTACTTTATATAAACTTTTAAGCTAAAACTTTTCTTTGTCATACTTCCTCAATTTTAAAAATCAAATAAAAATAAAAATTTAAATAAAAAATACGGAAAAAAAATTAATCAATTCGTTCAAACTTGATCCCACAATCTGTAGATTGTAACATAGTTGATATAACCGAAAAGTTCTGGAAGTCTTTCGACCATTGTGCAGATCGAATGTATGACCTAATTTGAAGTTGAAACACTTTCAACAGAAATCGATTAAGTAAATAACAAGACTACCTTGAGTTTCAATTCTCTGCAAGAAGCAACATAAAAATGATTTATGTTGAAAATTTATTATTTTAACAGAAATATGTAACTGATAAATTGACAGTATGTTTACAAATAGAACAAAAAGTTTTAGTGAATTTAGTATTTTTAAAATAGAAATTTTAAACACATTTTTCAGTCTGAATAATTAAAAAACTTTGTATTTCTAAAGTTCAGCAGAAATGAGTTTTAAAAAATAACTTTACAATACAATAATTCAAAGCTTTCATTTTCCGCTACTGGTCGCTAGATGAGATCTTTTATTAAACAGTTAAGCAAACAATTAAGAAGTTGTTTCTTTTATTATAATTTTTATATCTTTCTCTAATAGTTTTAGTTCAAAAAAAATCTTTATTAAATTTAAAGTAGTTTTGTTGACCCGATATTTAATGATTTCGATTGAATGATATTAAAAAGTAATAAGGAAATAGAAATGTTGCTGCTTAAATTATTTCATCTGAGATATAAGTAGAAATACTAATTGTGCTAGATAAAAGTTTTGATATTTGAAAACATTCTGTTATATTATTATTCTCTTATTTGTTAGATGCAATTTTAGAAGATTGTTCTCAAGACTAATTTTGAAAATAGTTTAACGACATAAGTTTATTTTTTGTGAATTAAGTTCCATTTCTGGTCTTTTTAAAAAAGGAGATATTTGTATGAAAACGCTTTTTCTAACTGAAGCATATACAATTTAATGAAAACAAGACAAACAGATTACTACAAGTAAAATAATTCAAATTTTCAACAAAAGGACATAACTTTAAATCTTCTGAAAACTTGTAGAGAATATCTGATTAACTTTATCAAAAAAAAGTTGCTAAATATTGTTG
Source organism: Pegea sp. RAD2-039 (assembly GCA_034620365.1). NCBI lineage: Eukaryota > Metazoa > Chordata > Thaliacea > Salpida > Salpidae > Pegea > Pegea sp. RAD2-039. Next base: position 58,864 of record JAQGEQ010000069.1, read on the forward strand.
ACGTCGGAAAAAGTGTTCAACTATTGAGAACCATTAAGAACCTCTTTTGCAAAGAGAAACTTTTTGTTTTAAAAATTTAGTGTTTTTACTTATTTGAAAAATAAATAAAATAAATAAAAAACTTTGAAAAAAAGCAATTAAATTTTAAAACTAACTTTTTATTTTTTATTTCTTTTTGATGAGTTATTTTTGTATACACAATTTATTTGAAATTTGAAAAAATGAAAATTATTTGTCAGCAAAAGTTTGTTCAATAAAATTATAAGAAAATATTCTCCTAAACTTGATTCAAAAACTCTAGATTGAAACCAACTGATAAGAAATGAAAAGTAAAAAATATTTCAATCAGCATTTAAGGTTTTTAGCTGATTATAAATTTGGTGTTAAATTGCTTATCAACAAAACTTCATTTATTAAGTAAATTGAATATCTTGAGTTTTTATTCTTTACAAAAAGTTGACATACAAAATCTGTATTGTTGTAAACCTATTAATATAAATGTGTTTGATAATTACGAATAAAAACTTTTTTTTGAGCAAAATACGTATTTCTAATCAGAATTTTAGTTAAAATAGAGAGTTAAGCAGCAGATTTAAGATTTATAATTAATAAATTACTAATTATAGGCTAATAATACCATATAATTTTTTTCTGTAATTATTAATCTAAATAAAGTGAAAGTAATCTTATAATCAACAAATAGAATTATGTTATTTAACCAATAAAGGTTGCTGTAAGTGGTAATTACATATTTGCTCAATGATACTAAACGTTTAATTAAATAAAGTTTGATTTAGTTTTTACTACTTTTTTCTATATTATTTTCGTCTAAACTAATTGCTTTGATCTACTTTAAAAAAAATTACTGTAAAAAAATACTGCTTTATTAAAAGTAAAAAAAGTTAACATGTATTGGTATTACATGCAGTAATTTTGTTCAATGATTATTTTGTACTTAGTTAAAATATGTTAAACTTGGTTAGATTTCTAGCAAAAAAACAACAGACTTAAACATTTTTAAATATTTCGATTTTAATCTTTTAGTAATATCCTGTTAACAAGTACCATCACAATTTAAATAATTTAGAAACGATTGACCAATTTCAAAACAAATATAATTAAAAAAAAATACTCATTAAAAATGCCAAACCGTATTTTTAGTTTCTGAATAGCCAAAAAAACTCAATTAAGAAAATAAGGAATAATGAACCCAAAAATATTTAAAAGAAATTACAAAGAAAACTACTAATAGAAAACAGATTTTAACGGTTTTAAGCAATTTTTAGAAAACTTTCAATCTTGATATTCTTATGAGAAATAATCTTCGTTTGTGGTAACGATAGATTTTGTTTAGAAAAGCTGTTGTTCTGAAAAAAATGTTGACTTAAATGAATAAATTAATGATTAAAAAGTAAAAGAAAAATGTAACTAATCAAAATTTGATAATTAGATGCAAAAGTGCATCTTCCAAAATAAAACAATAATATATTACTATTTATACCAATTCCATAAATGAAACTGGCTTTGCCCGTAACATTTCGGTTATATAGTATCTTCATTCAATCTTATATTTGTGGTGTCGGTAAATTTTTCGATTGCTTTAATCAATCGATAAAGTTAATGATGATATTGTTGTTATGAAGATCTTATTAGTTCAATTTAAATTTAATTATCATTAAACCAAGCTTCAGTCAAAACATTTATTTTTTTTCTTATTTAACTTAATAATTTATATTCTTGTTTTTACTTATTGTTATATAATAATAAATTTTAATGAGAAATGCATTTTAAGCTATTTTATTGAGTAAATAGTTTTTTTATAGATTAAAAATTAATTGTATTTTAGTCAGTGTGACTATTTTAAAAGCTGTATTGTTTTAGATAATGTAAATAAATCAGGACTAAAAATAAACCTACAAAAACAAATCAACTGTTTCTTTTTCCGCTACTTGGCGCTAGACGGTTTCTTATCAAAAAACACTTTAAAAATATATCATTTTTTTATAATTTAAAATTGTTTAATATTACTTTCAGTTTACAGAAAATATTATATAACATATTTAAATATTTTAATTTTTTATTAATCTAGAAAAGGTTAGTAATTCATATATTTTTCAATCATAAAAGTTATTTTTACTCTTTTTAAATTAATATATCGAAAGAAAAAACTCACAACTTTTAAAACTTAAGAAACAAAATAATATTATTTGATAATTCATCTCATGATAGAAAAAACAGAATTGCCGAGCTGATATTTAATGATTTCGATTAAATGATAATAAAAAGCAAAATACTAGTTTTGTTTAATGAAAAGTTTTCAATAAGTAAAAAAAATGTTATAATACCAACAACATATTTACAAAAATATTTTGTATATATTCATAACTCAAGTTATTAAACTTATTTATTACTTAAAATTTCGTTGTAAAGTACTTTAACTCCAAATTTGAAAACTTTGCAATCCTTTACGAAAGATTGAGTTTTATTTTACTTTTCACTTCTAATAAACGTTGTTGCAATCTGAAGTGTATGGGATCAAGTTCAAATGAAACTAATTTTATAATTTAATTGATAAGCATTTTATTGACAAATATTGTTCAAATAGAAAGTTTTATATTAAAGTTGATACGAAAGTTTTTTAAAAGTTTACTATTATACAAACCAAATTAGTTTAATTTTTCTTATGAAGTTTTATTTATTTCAGATTTAAATTCATTTCTACTTAGAAAACTAAAATTAAAAATGATCAATCGTACTGACGATGAAAAAATATATCAAAGCCACGTGACTTTTGACTTTTTTTGTGACTTTTTGTTTTAAAAAATGAGAGTACTATAAGACTCAGATATCATTTTCGTTTGATCTTCAAAATAATTTGCAAATTATACAAACCATTAAAGTAATTTATCCAGAGACTATTAATGTTCAAGATATTCTATTTGCTAGAGAACGCAAACGATAAAAGCAAAAGCAAAATTTAAAATTAATGTTTTTATGTATTAATGTCATAATTTTATGAAAGAATAAAGAAATTAATTAATTGTGAAAAGTTTTCAAAAATCTTTTAAGAAATTTAAGAAAGAATTCGTCTGAAGCTGATACCAACTGAACTCTAGATTGCGACAAAGTAATAAATAATCAAAAACTCACGAATGCCTTATTTAACAATAATCAGTGGCTACTTAAAATTTAACTTGGAGTCCAAATACTTTTAAACGAAAATTCAATAAGTAAATAAGTTGAATAACTTGAATTTCCATATTTTACAAAAATTATATATATATATCTAGAAATTACATACATAGAAGCATAAATAAATCAGTATATTTCTTTTATTAATTGAATTGTTTAAAAAACTATTACCACTACGTATTTTGCAAGATGCAGTCTTACATCTATTTGTTTTACAATTACTTATAATAGTAAGAAATATAAAATTTTTACAGTTATTTTAATTATTAGCTTGAGTTTTAAACTTCTGTTTTTTCAAACATTTTTTTAGTTCATTTTATTTTGTATATGTTTTACAAATAATATAAGAAAAGTCAAAATATTTATAAATAGTTTATTTACATTAGTCTAAAAAAGTAACTTTTTTTTATTAACGTTTTCATATATTTTAAAATTTTTGAATGGTTTTACAATCTTCAATAAACGATTTGTTTGATACAACCACTAAAATGTTGAATCTTTTAGTAAAGCACAAATATTTTGAAGAAACTTGTTTATATAACAGAGCAGAAAAAGACTTTGCCACAAAGTATTTAAATTAATTGTTTGTAAATTAATATATACAAGCCATATATAAACATGATCTACTAGATATTTCACCAATTACAGATTCACAATTCTAAAGATGTGTTTATACAACTATTAAACCAAATTGTTGTTTTTTACAAAAAAATAAAAAACTTGAGATTTTCAAAAAACTTTTTGAATATTTTTGAAATCTTTTTAATGAAATCTTTTGTTATAGTTATACTTAGAAAAAAAACAAAGAAATAAATTGATCAAAGAGATAAGTTTTCGATATTGGTTAGTTAATTTAATATTTATTAATAAACGTTCTACCAAACGTATAGTTGAAAAAAAAGTAGTCCTATTTAAAAACTTAAAGTTGGTTTAAAAAAAATTTTTTTAAATACGATTGACTTTTTTTTATGTTTTTAACATTTATTACTTAGGGCAAACTTTGAAAAATCTTTTCAAAATGCACCACCTTAATAGTAACTAAAAATGACGCCTTTTGAAAGTTGTTTGAAAGAATTTATTTTATCTTAATATTTTTATTATAATACCTAACTGGCATTTTTTGTAAATTTCCCCTTTGGCAAGAATCTTTTAAAGAATAAAAAGAAAGATAAAAGAAAGTTTTTGAACAAATTTTTAATACTTAGCTCTAAACTCTCAACATGCAAACTTTATACATGTAATATCGATAATGATTGAATTTTATTTATTAGAATTATATATACTTGACGTTCTAAACTGCAAACAATTATGGAAAGTAATCACCAAAAATAAAACTATGTTGTTTTTAGAAAATGAGTGTAAAAAATAAAATATTTTATTAACAAATTATAAAATTTTGCTTTAATATAGTTGGTTTAGTGTATACCGAAATTATTTATTTGTTATCCTAGACAAGATATTTTATATGCTTTGTAGCGTATAAAATAAAAAAGTTCATAATTGTTATCTTTTTAGATCAACCTTTCAAAAATAAATTTATGGTAAACTGTATTCACAACTCAAGTAATAAAAATCACATTTGCTTAAAACAATCAAATTATGCATATTGTAGAAATTTAGCGTGTGCTTTAAACAAAAATATAATTTTGTCTAAATTCGTTCAACTTTCTTCTTCAGCAATAATCTAAATTGTTTGAATTATTAGTTTAATGCTTTAAAATTATCATTGTTTTGTTCTTATATCTTTGAGCGCGCTCTAGCGGAAAACAAAGCTAAAGAGATGAAAAGAACTTCATACAAATTCTTATTTCGTGTTTCTGCATATCCTTAGCATTGATTTCTACAAAAGTGAAGAAGTCTTGTAGGAATTGGAGTTAAAACAATATTCCTTTATTGATAACAATTGTTTAGCCTGTTTAGAATATTATTTTTTAATTTGAATGTAAGAGTAAACTAACAAATGCTTTCGACTTTGTAGTGATATATAAAAATAATCTTATCTCATTCACTAACTGTAATTTAATTACAATAATATTTCACATAAAAAATGATGTAGTGAAAATAACAGATATTTTTCTTTTAAAACATTCTAATCAAAAGATTATGGAAATAAAAATTCATCATCTTAAATCAACTCTCTAAATTTTTGCAAATTCATTTTCTGCTGGTTATCTCCTTCAAAATAATATCAAATTAAAGAGGTATTTAAATTTGAAAAATTATAATTATATAATAATAATTATAGTTTATAATTATAAATCAATTTTTGTTTATAGACTAATTTATAGTTTGACTAGAAGCAACAAATTTGATAGTTGCTTATTTTTGGGTAGAGATTTGTGAAACAAATTTAATAATTTATTTAAAATCAAGTTAGTTACAATCTTAATTAATTATAAGATTTTAATTTTGATAAAACTTTGATCTAATAATTTTTGTTAATAGATAAAAAAAAATTTAATTAAATTTAATTTGGATTTTACTATAAAAACTAATGCAGCTTCATTATTTAGCATTTTATTTTGATATTGAATCTTTATTTTGAATTAAAAGTTGTAAAGTTTTTATTAATAGAAATGTTTTATCGAAAAATCAACTGAAATTGAATTATAATTTTAAATGTTAATTTTGTAAGAAGTAGTGTCCAGTACCCAAAAATACTTTTGAATAGTTGTTTTTAAATTTTATATTGTAGTGTTAAATGTTATTACTATTATCTATACTATCATCTCATTTTAGAGTGACAAATGTTTTTTTTAAGTTAAAATCAGTGAGATAAAAGTAATTAAGCAATAGTAATAAAATATGGAAATAATGTAGTAAATTAATAAATAAAATTAAGTTTTATAAATCTAAGAAAAAATTTTAATATTGCTTTTGAAAAGAAAACACAACAGTTATTTTATAGATAATCAGATTTAGAATTAAACGAAGAATAACATAAAAACAATAATATTTTCAATAATATCATCAATTGATTGAAGCATGCATAGTATTTAGTAAAACTGCAAACATAGTTGTTTTTATAGCTAATTTATATATCTTTATATTTCTACAACCGAAAATATGAATTATGGAAAAAGCTAACTTATGAAAACACTAATATACCGAAAAGCGCTCTATTCATATTTATAAATAGATTTTTTTTTAAATCCAATATTATTTTTGATAGATTTGTATAAATATTTAATTATAGTTAATAAATATTAAATATATCAAGTTTTAGATCAAGTTGTAATGTCGTAAAAAAAGAATAGTATCTGCATGATAAGCCCAAAGTTCCAAAACAAGAAATTTTTCTTTATAAATATATATAAGTTTCTCAATCGGTTAGTATTCACAACTTAAAAATAAATTATTCAAATGGTTCTTAACTTAATTTCTAAAAGTCTTCATTTATCAGCGCCACTAATTTTTTTTGAACTAACTGAACTTTTTGTTTTAAAAATTTCTTGTTTTTACTTAGATTTCTGACTAAAAAAACAATTAAATTTTAAAGCAAATTTTTTATTTTTTATTTCTTTTTTATTAGTTAATTTTGTGTACATAATTTATTTTAAAAAATGAAATTTATTTGTCAACAAAAATTTTTTCAAAAAAATTATAAGAAAATATTCTCCTAAACTTGATTCAAAAACTCTAGATTGCAACAAACTGATAAGAAATTAAAAGTAAAGAATATTTCAATCAGTATTTAAGGTTTTTAGCTGATTATAAATTTAAAGTTAAGTTACCTATAAACAAAACTTCATTTATTAAGTAAATTGAATATCTTGAGTTTTCATTCTACACAAAAATTGTCGTACAAAATCTGTATTGTTCTAAACCTATTAATATAATTGCATTTGATAATTACGAATAACTACTTTTCTTTGAGTAAAATAAATATTTCTAATCAGAATTCTAGTTAAAGTAGAGATATAAGCAGCAAATATAATATTTATAAATAATAAATTACTAATTACACGTATATAATACTATATAATTTGTTTCTGTAATTATTAAACGAAATAAAGTTGAAGCAATCTTATAACCAACAAATAGAATTATGTTATTTAGCCAATGAAGGTTGCTGTAAATGGTAATTACATATTTGCTCAATGATACTAAGCTTTCAAATAAAAAAAGTTTGATTTAATTTTTTACTACTTTTATTGGTTTAGACTTATTGCTTGTGATCTACTGAAAAAAACTTACTGTAAAAATATAAAAATATGAAGATATTTTTAAAATAACTATGAACACGTTTTTTTCTTAAAATTTGTTTCAACAGTTGTATAACTTATTCAAATCATAATGATGTCAATTATGAGGCCTCTCTACTCAAATTAAGATTTTGTGAATTCAAAAAAAGACAATAAAACTTATTTTAAATATATGTGTTGCTGTTTTTCATTAAAAACAAAGTAAGCTTGATATCTGTTTTTTATGCTGAGTAAATTTTCTTAGTTTCATATACAATTTCAATAATAATTTTAACTCATAAAAAAATAAGTAAGAGCCCTAAAATAAAATGTTTAGATAACAAAAATGTTTAAATAATTAGCTTTACAATTTGGTTATTAATAAGCTCCTTGTATATAACTTTTTAATTATATTTTCTGAATGAAATAACAATTTGATTAACAACAATTGTTCATCTAATCATCAATTTTCTTTTGAAATTTGTAAACTGCTATTTGCAGTTTCTAAATTATAAGTAATATACACGCCCGATTATGGATACAGGATATTTCTAAGAGAATAAAATCTGAATATGTAAACATGGTTTAAGTCTGTCATTTGTGGTGCTAGAAATCTAAACGAGTTTAATATTTTTTAAGAAAGTACAATGTAATCGGTGTACAAAATTACTGCATGTAATACTAAAATATATTAGCTTCTTTTACTTTAAATAAAGCAAATTCTCAGCTAACATTAGAAATTATTTTTATTATGGAAATTAAATTTTAGATTGATTCTGATGTTATTTGAAATAATAAGCTAATTTGAAATTTCATTTTTAACGATTTAACTCTGTTTAAAAAAAATTTACAAAAAAAGTTTATTTAATTATTCTTTAACTATAAAAATGAAAAGACTATTAATTTGCTTTGTTGCAAAAAACATCCACCAATCTACAAACTGTACATTTAGTTAAAGTGGTTCAATAAAATAATTATTAATTTGCAAAGATTTGTTGTTGTAACTAAAATACGATAACCGCTAGGTGGGGCAAGGAGTAAAAAGATAAAATTATAATTTTTTGATTAGAAAATAGAAAATATACATGTTTTAGTAAATATCTAAACTATTCACAATAATAAAGTTACTTATTCACAAGCAACTTCGAATTTGTAGATATGAACTCAAAAATGTCACCAAAAAGTGAAAACAGTTTTGTACATGCAATAAAATAAATATTTGTATTAAACAACATACCACATCAAAGTATAAAACAAATTATTTATTTCAGAAAACTTATCAAAGCTGTTGTCTTGGAAACGTGAAATGCATTAATATTTAGATATTTAAAATTAGTAACTGGTACCATCGACATTTAGTCGATTCCAAAATATCTTCTTTCAAAAGTTGAAATTTTAATTCATCTACTTTTGTAAAATTGTTTAGTAAAATGTAATTTAAGACAATTGTTTTGTAAATTAATTTTTTTATAAATTTTTACAAAATTATGAACATAAAAGGTTTAATAAACATGTTTAATAACTATCCCTTAAAATATTTGATGTTATAAAACTGTACAAACAATTATGAGCCACATCAAAGGCCAAACTGTATTTTTGTATAATCTGAAAATTAGCAAAACGAAAACTTAATAATATATTAGTAATTTTATATTTTAAATAAAAAATTTAGTTTTATTTATTTGAAAAGTATGACAGAGAAAATTTGAAGGAAAAAATATATATATTTCATATTGTATATAAAATATGAGGTTAAAAACATGATGAAACAAAGTTCTTACAAGGCTTTATTTATTCTTAGAATGTTTATATACTTTCAATTTGGTTTCATTTGAAATCATTATAAAAAAATATTTATTTAACCAAATTTGTTGAGTTAATCAATATGTAAAATTTTACCTTAAATTTTACTAGTGCATATCTGATTATTATATATAATTAGTATTTTTAATACAAAAATAATTATTAAAAATTGAAGAATAAATTAATGCAGAACAGATCTGAATTATTTTTTAATATCCTACAAAGTTATCCAAAAGTTGAGATTTTTATTGTACACTTTTGAGAAAAATGTAGAACATTGCTTAACTGTAAACTATAAAGTCTAACTTTACAAAATAAAAGATATTAAAGAAAACTTCAACAAACTGATATAGTTGTGTTTTATTGTAAAACAACGTAAACAACTTAAGTAAAATCATAAGAACATAGTGTATGAAGTTCAAAACACAGAAATATTTAGAAGATTGAAAAATCTGTGTGTCAAAATACAGAGGTTTTCTGAATAAACAATTGAGCATTAGATTTTATTTTTTAGTCTTTTATTTTTCATAATTTTTGAACCAAAAACTCACATCTCTCCAATATTTAATTTATCAACATCTTTATCCAAAGCCAAAAAATCCTATTTCGTGTTTAACATCAAATTAAAAGTAATTTTAAAATTAACGTAATACAAATTTTTATAAACATTTCATATTATCCAGTTACAATCATATAATATTCTTTTGAATTAAATTAAAAGTAACTTTACAATTTCTTATAACTTTTAAAAATTTACTTTAAATGTATTTTTATCAACAATAAGTTATAATTAAAGCTAAAATAAATTTTTCGTTTTAAACTGATGCCACAAACTGTAGATTACGACAAAGAAATAAATAAGGAAATATGAAAAAAAATTTAGTGTTTGCATAGCTCCATTTGGATGAACTATTTTTGAGTTGAAATACTTTTCAACGAAAATAATCGATTAGTAAATAAGTTCAGTAATTTAAGCTTCCGGTTTATGCAAATGATAAGATAAAAATAAATTAGGTGAAAAATTTATTCCGATGTTATAAACATATTATAAATATTGTTACAGAATGTTTACAAACTGAAAATTTTTTAACACTTGATAAAAAGTGAATTATTTGTCAACAAAAGATTTTTACTTAAAATAACAAAAAAATAATGCTTTTAAATTTATCCTACAAACACTAAATTGCATTAAACTTATGAGAAATGAAAAGTAGAAAAATCTCGATTATATTTAAAAATTATAAGTTTCCTAGAAATTAAATGTTTTGAATTTCTATTTAGAATTCAGAATAAGAAAACAAAAAACATTAACAAATATCCGTATTTTTTATATCATGAAATCATTAAATATCATTTCGACAATTCTATTTTTAATCCTCTGGAAAGCTAAACACAGCTGAATAATATCAAGAAAGTTACAAATATTCTTCCATCAGATAAAAAATCAAAAATATTGTTTCGTTTCTCGATTGTAAAAATTCTAAATTTTTAAAGTTGACTATTCAATTAGCAAAAAGTTAAACTTAATGTAATATGAAATATACTAATGAATATACGAAGTAATATGAATTACAAAACTATTTTAAGTAATCAAGACATACTAATAAAATTATTTTTAAAAATTTGATTAAAACATTATTTATTCTCAATTAAATGTTTTAAAAATCAATCTGTTAAATAAGTATTTTATTTAAGTTGATTTTAACATTAAAACCGAAATATATTTAAACATTATATTTTCAATATATAAACCAGACTTTAAGACTAGAATTCTTTTTGAAGTTCATACAACATTTTGAAGTAGATATAGGAGATACATAAAAGTAAAAAAAAAAACTTCTTAAGGAGATTTCAGGTGCAGCAGCAAAAAGAGATCTATTAGATTGTGATTCTCTTATCATTATTTAAATAGTAACTAGAAAAAAAAGATTTTAAAGTGATCATAATCCCTAACCACTGATATCGAATAATATTTTAAAACAAAAATTTCTTGAAACAAATATAAGATATAGAAACTAAAATTTATAGAAAATTATTCATTTCAATATACATCTATATCAACAATAAACAATTTTGATTAAGTTTTTTTTCAAATAGTTAATTGCTGAAAAGATACGATTAAATTTATATAAAAGTTAATATTTCTATTCATATTTTATAATTGAAAAAAAAGAAAACCATGCAGAAAGTTTATTTTCGTTTTTAAATATTAAGCAATAAATTTTGTATTTTTTTTTATCTTGTAATATCTAAATACAAGCTTAGATAATATTTTATGAGACATTACTATTATACTATTATGCATTTGACACAATTGACTAAAATTATAAATATCCATTTTTATACAGAATTTATAAATTATAAAAAAAAGTTAAAATAAAATTACGTAATTAAAATTGCACCAGTCCTAAAAGTAAGTTTTTTATATTAGATTAACTCTAATTGTTCGCCTTGCGAAATATCTTTTAAATCTACTGCAAACAACTCTTAAGTAAAATATTTACTCCAATACTTTTTTTAACTTCAGATTATGAAACATTCTGGTGATTAACCCACTTTTTAAAGATTATTTACTAAAAAACAGGTCTATTTTTAATCCTCAAGTTAGTTTAAGGCAATTGACTAAATAGATTATTTAGGTTTCAGATATTTATTATTTTAGCAAAATTGTTCTATCCGCTAGATGGCGCAAACAGTCAAAACAAAAAATTACAATTTTAAGATTTTTTTAATGAATCAACAAATAAAAATTCACTTTATTCTAAACTATATACATTATCTATGATTTTTAAATTACTTTTACTTTTAATTCTAAAAAAATGGTTTATTAGTTAAAATGTAAATCATTAAACATAAGTTAGAAATTTCTTTTTTCTTCAGATAAACTTTAACAACTTCAGAATTTGATGTAATAAAGCTATTTCATCTTATAACTGTTAATTAATATCTTGTTAATCTAATTAGGTCTTCTTAAATTAATGATAAAAATTCTTTTTTGTTTTAAAATAAAGAAATAAAAATAATTATTATGTGAATAGTTAGATATTCAATTAAAGCAAAAATTATAATAATTATAATTTCAATTACAATATCAATTGAATAAAGCATGAGTAATCTTTGATGAAACTACAAACATAGGAGTTGGTACAGCTCATTTATAACTGTATACTTTTATTATGATTTGTATAAATATTATTACAATATCTTAGTTATCGTTAGTTTTAATGTGTAAAGTCGTCAAGTGATAATTGTAAATTTAGAAAATTATCCAAATTGTTAAAACCTGTTGATCACTTCATATTAATACAATTTTCTTTTATTTCTGAAAACGCAAAATCTTTATGTTTCTGCAAGAATTGAAAAACAACTTTCGTTTGTGATATTGATGAATTTTGTACAAAAAAACTCTTTTTCTAAAAAAGTGTCGTGTTTAATGAATAAAATAAAGATTAAGAAAATTAAATTACACTTGTACAAACATCTTATAAATGTCACGAATTCTCAAAACATCACTAAACCTTATTTTTTCCATGGAAAAATTTATTTGATATCAGGATGTAAAATTGCATCGTCCAAATTCAGATACTACGCATCAGCTATTTGATACTAAAACACTGTTTTCTTGTAATCTATACGGTTATATATTATCTTCATTCAATCTTATGTTTATGGTGTCGGTAAATTTTTTGATTGATTTAATCAATCAATAATGTTATTGATGATATTGTTTCTATACTGATATTATTAGTTTAATTTAAAATTAATTATCATTAAACTCAACTTTTATCAAAACATTTATTTTGTTTCTTTATAACTCTCAATAATTTATTTTCTTGTTTTTACTTATTGTTAAATAATATTAGATTTTTATTAACACTGCATGTTTACAAATATTTATAGTATAAATAGTATTTGATAAAATGGAAATTAAGAGTACATTGGTAAGTCTGACTATTTTAAAAACTTTATTATCCTAGATAATGTAAACAAATCAAGACTAAAAGATAAATCTACAAAAAACAAAAAACAAATCAACTATTTTCTTTTCCGCTACTTGTGCGCTAGACAGTTACCTATAAAAATGAAACATGTGAAAAATACACAATTGTATTATAATCTTAATATTTTTTTGGTAGTACTTTCAGCTTACAAAAAATTTTATCTAACAATTTTAGATATTATTTTTTATTAATTTAAAAAATTCGCATAATTCCATTCATTAAAGTTATTTTTACTTTTTGTAATTTGATAAACCAACGGCAAAAATTTACAATTTTTAAAATTTTAGAAACAAAATAGTATTCTTTGATATTTCAGCTCATGATAGAAAATTTGTAAACTTTTTGATATTTGTCAAATGAAATAAACTAACTTCTGGATTAAAAACAGAATTGCCAAGCTGATATTTAATGATTTCGATTAAATGATAATAAAAAGCAAAATACTAGTTTTGTTGAAAGAAAAGTTTTCAATTAGTAAAAAATCTGTCATATTACCAATAACATGTTTACAAACATATTTTGTGATGAATATTAACTCAAGTTATTAAACTTATTTACTATTTAAAGTTTCGTTGTATAGTAGTTTAGCTCAAAATTTGAAAACCTTGCAATACTTTACGAAAGTTTGAGTTTTATTTTACTCCTCATTTCTTATAAACGTTGTGGCAATCTGAAGTGTATAGGATCAAGTTCAACTGAAATTAATTTTATAATTTTCTTGATAAACTCTTTCTTGACAAATATTGTTTAAATTGAAAATTTTATTTTAAAGTTGATAAGAACATTTTTATAAATTTACTATTATACAAATAAAATTAGTTTAATTTTTTTGATCAAGTTTTATTTAATTCAGATTTAAATTTATTCTACTTCGATGATTAAAATTAAAAATGATCAATCGTACTGACGATCAAAAATTAAATCAAAACCATGTGACTTTTTGTTTTTAAAAATGAAACTTTTATAAGCCTCACAGATTATTTTCGTTTGATCTTCAAAATAAGTTAAAAATCATACAAACATTTAAGTAATTTATCCAGCGACTACTAAAGTATTAGATATTTGTTATTAGCCAAGATATTCTATTTGCTAGAGAATGCAAACAATAAAAGCAAAAATTTATATAAAAAGTTAATGGGTTTTTAAATAATCTATTATAATTAATTTAACCTGTTTACGCTATTTATATTATCAAAATTATATTTGGTTTGAACTTTTGAAAAATATATTTTTTAAGAGTTAAAAATTATTTTATTAAACATTTGCTCGAATATTATATACAATTTATATTTGTTATGTTTGTATTTATAGTTGCTTTAATACGATTTATTTAATTACGATTAACTGTTTACAGTGAAAGAGAAACTTTTGTATTCCTCAGAATTAATATACAACTTTAACAAACGTCATGATATTTAATATTGAAATTAAATGTAGATTATTTGATTAAAAGATTTCACTAAATTTTATTTTAAAAAAATATAATCTCTGTATTTTTTAATTATAAAAAATACTTAGTAGATAAACAGATGCAAAAGTGCATCTTCCAAATATTGCATTTATAAATACTGGATTTGGTATTTCAGTGAAAATGGATTTGTAAATGTTATATATAATCTGCATAAGACCTTTTGTTTGTGGCTCCATCGAATATTAGGTATACTTTAATCATTTAAAATCATATTCACAAGATGATTACGATTTTTACTAACGTAATTTTGTTTAATTTATTAATTTATTATATAAAGCTTTTTTAGTTTTTTTGAAGATTACATTATATATAGAAATTATAAATGGTTGAAAAATGCAACAACTTTTAAAACTTTTATAAAAATTTTAAAATATATTTTGTAGTGAGTAAAAGAAATAGATTTATTATCTAATGAAAAAAATTTTCAAAATGGTTTATTACTTTTCTATTTTTATTAAATAGATTATTGTCTTGCTTGGTGACTACGCAAGAAAAAATTAAACTTTGTTTTAACTAAATATAATTACTTAAGTCCCAAAAGGTTTTTTACGAAAATTATATTTATAGAAGCATATATAAATCAGTATATTTCTCCTATTAATAGAATTGTATAAAAACCTATTATCACTACGTACTTTGCAATATGCACTCTTTCATCTATCTATTAAACACTTATTCATAATAGTAAGAAATATAAAATTTTTACAGTTCTTTTAAATTTTAGCTCGAATTTTAAACTTCTGTTTTTTAAAACAACTTATTTTGGTTCAATTTATTTTGTTTATGTTTTACAAATAATATAAGAAAAGTCAATGTATTTGAAAAACAATTATAAACAGTTTATTTACATTAGTCTGAAAAAGTAATTTTTTTACTCATTACACCAATATAATAATATTTAAAATTACTTTTATGTTTCTATATGTAGAGAACTGAAACTCAGGTTGCTAATTGAATTTTCGTTGGAAATTATTTTCAACTCTAGAGTTAACCCTTCAATTATTTTCTAACGATTTGTTATTGTCTAGAGCATAAAAGATCAAGTTCTAACGAAATATTTTTCGTAGTTTTTATATTGAGCTCTATGTTAACAAAAAATAAATAAAAGATAATATTTATTACTTTTATTGCTTATTAGCATATTTACTTTTAACTATCAATGTTGAAATTTTGTTGACTATAAACCTATTGCTTTATAACCATGATTCAGTATAATCAACGTTATAATTTTATTAAGTAAATAGACGAAATTTTATAATTTATTTTCAGAACTAAGAAAACCAAAGTAATTATTTTACTGTTACTTGATATACAGTTGAACCGATAATATTATTATAACAATAACATTTTCAATAACATTATTAGTCGATTAAGGCGCATGAAAAATTTAACGATACCACACACGTAAGATTGAATATAGTTAATATATAACCGTATAGATTTCGAATAAACAAGATCCGTACGATTTGGTCCGCACTCATGCTAATACTTTTAGAAGATGCACCTTTGCATCTAATTAAACAAGGTTTATATTATAGTAAAAATAACACGTTTCTTCGTTTTGGCGAGATTGCTTGATATTTACAAATTTCTTCTACAAATTCAAAATTAAATTTTCTTTTAAATGTTGATTAACGTTTTCAGTAATTTAATAAAATAATTTTGGAGCATATTGCAGTTTTTCATAATTATTAATGATTTTTAAGAAACAAAGAGACTCAATACTTTTTGTTTAATTTGATTGGAAATTCAAAGTATTTTGACTTGTGCTTCTTATAAAGTTCATTTTAGTTAAGAATGCATAATTGTTTATGTTTTAAAATATTTTCAAAATGTATAAACTACTTATCTATTATTTTGTCTTTTTTTTATGAAAATTTAAAACATTACTTAAATCCCAACGATTTACTTTTTAATTTCCACACATAAAAATTTAAACTAATTAATATTAAATCAAATAAGTCTACAAAGTACTTTATAACTAATGGTTGAATGAAATCAAGATAATAATCGTAGTTTAATAACTTAGTGGTTCTTTTTCATTTGCTCAAAAAAATAAATTTCCTGGAATAAATACAGAATTGCGAAGTACCAACTAAAAAATACTAAAAGAAGATAGGATAAAATAAGACTTAAACATTCCAAATGATGACTACTGACATAAATTTTCAACAAAAGATTTGTTATTAAAAATACATAAATTGATTTATTTAAATTTGGTCCCACAAACGCTAAACTGCAACAAAATTATAAACTATGAAACTTTGAACAACGAAATTCGATTTTGAAAACTGGTTTCATCTGTTGAATTACAAATTTGGAGTTGAATGAATTTTCAACAAATTTAATTTTTTAAATAACATGAATTGCTTGAATTTCCATTATCTGCAAATGATGAGATACAAATAAATAGTGAAGTAAAAATAATAAAATAAAATTTACTAATAGTTCAAAAGTTCATTTAATTATTGTAAATATGTTCCGGATAATATGACGGTTTGTTTACAAATAAACACTTTTCTTTCAAAAACATTTTTACTTTTAACTCAGTTTAAAAGAAACTAAGCAACAAAATTCGTACTTTATAAATTTTTTTGAAATTTTTATCGAAAACATTTAATATTATTTGGATAAATTTATTTTAGTCTTCTAACTAGTTTAGTGCAGTTAAAAGCCTTTTAGAGATTTAAAAAATATTCTTTTATTAGAAAATAATTTGTTTTAAATTGATTGAAAATTAGGTAGTTTGGCGGATGATAAATATATGAATATTTTGCTGATGATGAAGAAATTATTAAAAGGCTTTAAACTTCAAATATTTTATTAAGAATTAATTGACGATTAATTTTTAAATTTAATTTTAAACTTGAAATGAAGAATAAAATTCTTTTTAAATTCATCAATAATTAGCAACTAATGTTTTAAAAAATAATAGAAACTTAAAAAATAAATTTTTTTATTTTGATAAAAACTTTCGGAACTTGATGAAAGTGTGCTTTTGATTGACAAGAAAATTTATCGTTGAATATATATTATTAAATTGCAAATTTTTCACACCAAAAATTTTTAATGATAAACTATTGTCTCTTTGAATCTGAATATGACATTCATAATTGCAAATAGTTATAACAAGTTATCACCAAAAAATTAAATTGTTTGCTTTTTATAACAAAAAAGACTTTCAAACATCTTATCAAAGAAATCCCTAGTATAATCTGGTAAATATAAAGTTTATAAATAAAATTATATTTAAGTTTTTACAGATGTAAGATAGATTAATTAAAGAAATATTAAGTTGATATAAATGAAATAACAAAATCAAGCAAAAATATTATTTACAAATTGTAGATTTTATATTATTGAGAAGTTTTGAAAATTTGAGAAAAACTTATTCCATCGTAATAAACATTTAAATTAAACATAAAAATATAAATATAAATCGTTGTTTTTATAATTACAATGTAATAGTTTTTTATATTACTTCTTTTTTAATTCCATTGAAAAATTTTGTTTTTTGTTGAAATGAAAAACCAGAATTTCCAATTAACTTATACTGTGAAGTAAATTGAACCAATAATAACATTAGAAAAATAGTATTTTCAACAACAATAACAATAAAGTAAAGTATAGTTAATATTTGAAGAATTTGCTACTTTAGGTGATTTATTGCTTTTTTATAACCATAGATAGTTATGATCTGGAAAATATTTCACCAATTTCTGGTTTATTATATGAAAGATCTACTTTTATATCTAATTAATTTCAAGTTTTTTTATATTACAAAAAGACAAAAATTTTCAGATTTCCTAAAAATACTTGGATCTTTGAGATTTTAAAATATATATTATTAAAATTAATCTTTAAAAATTTATCAACTTCTTATTATTATTATTAATCTTATTATTTTTTTATTTTCTTTGAAATAATTTTGTTTATTATTTTCTTTTCTTGTTTATGTTTTTATTTTATAAATTTTCTTATCAACTTAAAAATTGATTTTTTATATTTCAGCATTATCTGTCAACAAGAAGATTATTATTGAAACTAGAAAAATTTAATCGTTTGAACTTGATCCCACAAACACTAGATTTCAGAAAATTTATAAATAATAAAAAGTACATTAAAACTTGAAACTATAAGCTTGATAAAATTGTTTCGAAATTTGGAGTTGAATTACTTTTCAACGAAATTTTAATTAAGTAAAATAACTTGAGTTTCTATTCTCTACAACAAAGAACAAAAAAAAATATATTTCAAAGATCTTGTAAACGTGGTCAATGACAACGTGCTAGAATGTTTAGAAATACAAAACTTTTTTTTACAACAAAATTAGTATTTCTACTTATACTTTAGATTAAAAAATAAAATTATTCAGCAAAATAAATTTTTTTTTATATTATTTAACCAAAATCAATCAGTATCAGTTTGACAAATCTCTTTTTAATCTTTTTAAAAAGTTCAAATCAATCGACAAATATCAAGAAGTTTGAACATTTTTGTTCATTAGATGAAATATCATATATTATTTTTTCCTTTACAAAATTGTAAACGTTTTAATTTGTAAATGTTAACAAACTAATTTAAAAATTGTAAATTTTATACTAATACCAAATATCAATTTTTTTTAAATTATTAGTATTGACAGTTATCTTATAGTTCATAATTTAATGAAAAATATTTTTTTTTTCGAAACAAGAACTTTGAGGAAAAACTAAAACTTTGAATTAGATTTTCATTTTTAATTGCTGATCTTACAAGGAACCATTTAGCGTTCTATAGCCCTTATTCTAATGCTTTGAAGAATTTAGATAAAAGTATTTCAAGTTTTTGGTGAAAAGCAACCTGAAAAAGTAAACATGAACCATTCTACAAATTATAATAATCTGTAAAATATTTTAACAGAAGACTATTGAAGGTTTAAATATTTGTTATTGCACGCACCTTACAAAAAAAACGTTATGAACCATTTTTATTTCATCTCTGAAAAACTAAAAATATTTGAAAATTTAAATTACACTTCTACAAGGAAGATGTAAACATCAAGCAATCAAAAAATTAATTAAAAGAAAATTAAAATATTTGATAATCAGATGCAAGCGTGCACCTTCCAAATAAACAGGTAGATGAAGAACTAGTGGCTAACCGTTTTCACTTCCCCGTAAGCTTTACGGCTATATATTATCTTCATTCATTCTTTTGTTTGTGATATCGGTAAAGTTTTCGACCACTTTATTCAGTCGATAATGTTATTGATATTATCATTTTTAGCTGAACTTCTATCTAAACGGTTTTTTGTTATTTCTTTATTCCTCTCAATGAATAATATTGTTAGTTGTAATTATCGTTAAATAATATTAAATTTTAATTTAAACTGAATGTGTTATTGTGTAAATAGTTTTTAAAAAATCTAAAATAAGTAGTACATTGGTCAGTGTGGTTATTTAAAAACTGTATTGTTTTAGAAAATGTAAACAAGTAAGAACTACGAGATAAATCTACAAAAAACAAATCAACTGTTTCTTTTTCCGCTACTTGGCGCTAGACGGTTTTTTTTGTCAAAATACACTTTAAAAAATTTTTTTAATCATTTTTTTATAATTTTAAAATTTTTGTGGTATTACTTTCAGTTTACAGAAAATATGTTCTGACAATTTTAAATATTTACGTTTTTTAAGAATCAAGAAAAGGTTGGTAATTGGTAGTTTCCATTCATAAAAATTAATTTCACTTTTTGTAAATTGATATATCAAGAGCAAAAAATTACAACTTTGTAAACTTGAGAAACAAAATAATATTGTTTGATATTTCTTCTCAAGGTAGAAATAAAAAAAGAATTGCCGAGCTGATATTTAATGATTTCGATTAAATGATAATAAAAAGCAAAATACTAGTTTTGTTGAATAAAAAGTTTTCAAATAATAAAACATCTGTCATAATACCAACAACATTTTTACAAAAATATTTTGTATTAAATAAAAACAAAAGTTATTAAACTTATTTATTATTAAACGTTTCCTTGTAATGTACTTTAACTACAAATTTAAAAACTTTGCAATCCTTTACGAAAATTTGAGTTTTATTTTACTTTTCATTTCTTATAAACGTTGTTGCAATCTGAAGTTTATGGGATCAAGTTCAAATGAAATTAATTTTAAAGTTTTCTTGATAAGCTCTTTCCTGACAAATATTGTTCAAACTGAAAATTTGATTTTAAATTCTCAATCTTTTTGCATTTAACCAATTTAATTTAAAAAAAAACTTCATAACTGACATCATAATTGCTTGTACAGATTCATAACATCAAACATTTTAAAGGAAAGTTTGGTAGTAATTTTGAAAAGAATGTTGCTATAACTGTTATGTTCGTACTTTTTACGAATTTCAATTTATAGTATTTTAAAAAATAAATTGTTTTAAAATACAATATATTAAACAAATTTTTACAAATTAATAAAATAAAATTTTAATAATTGAAAAAAGGTAATTTCGAATCGACTAAATGTCGATGACACCTTTTACTATTTTTTAAATATCTAAATATTAATGCATATCACGTCTCCGAGACAACAGATTTGATATGTTTTCTGAAATGAATGATTTGTTTCTTACTTTGATGTGGTATGTTATTTAATATAATTATTTATTTTGTTGCATGTACAAAACTGTTTTCAGTTTTTAGTGACATTTTTGAATTCATATCAACAAAATCAAAGTTGCTTCAAAATAAATAAGCTTAGATAGTTACCTAAAAATCTTTATTATTAATTTCCTAATAAAAAATTATAATTTTTTCTATTTTTTCATTGCGTTACCTAGCGGTTAGCATATTTTGGTTACAACGACAAATATTTGAAACTAAATTAGTATTTTATTAAACCACTTTAATGAATTGTACAATTTGTAGATTGGTGGATGTTTTTTGCAACAAAGTAAATTAATACTTTTTCATTTTTATTGTTAAAAAAGAATTTATTTCACTTTTTTTTTGTAAATATTTTTCAACATTTTTAAAAATATTTTTGTAAATATTTTTTTGAATTTCATTTTAAATGATTAAAGTATACATAATTTTGATGAAACCACAAACATAAGGTTATATGCAGCTTATAAATAACATTTAAAAATTCCTTTTTCACTGAAATACCAAATCCAGTATTTATAAATGCAATATTTGGAAGATGCACTTTTGCATCTGTTTATCAACTAAGTATTTTTCATAAGTAAGTAATACAGAGATTGTATTCTATTTAAAATAAAATTTAGTTAAATCTTATCATCAAATAATCTACATTTATTTCGCCATTGAATATCATGAACTTTGTTAAAGTTGTAAATTAACTCTGAGGAATACAAACGTTTTTAGTTCAGTGTAAACGATTAATCGTAATTAATTAAATCGTAATACAGCAACTATAAACACAAATTTAACAAACATAAATTGTATATATAATATTCGAGCAAATGTTTACTGATATAAATTTTAACTGTTAAAGAATATATTTTTCTCTAGTTAAAACCAAGTGTAACTTTGATAATAAGAATAATGCACGCAGGTTAAATTAATTCTTTAAAATTAGTTAAAAACCCATTAATTATAACTTTTTGCTTCTATCGTTTGCGTTCTCTAGCAAATAGAATATCTTAGCTAATAATAAATATCTAACACTTTGATATTCTCTGGATAAATTACTTTAATGATTTGTATGATTTCTAAGTTTGTAATTCATTTTGAAGATCAAACAAATATAATCTCTTAGTCTTATAGTACTCTCAATTAAAAAAAAAGTCACATGACTTTTGATTTAATTTTTCATCATCAGCACGACTGATGGTTTTTAATTTTAATTATCAAAGTAGGAATAACTTTAAATCTTAATTAAATACAGCTTGATAAGAAAAATTAAACTAATATGGTTTGTTTAATAGTAAAGTTATAATAAATTTTCTTATCAACTTTAAATTAAATTTTTTATTTGAACAATATATGTCAACAAAATGCTTATCAATGAAATTGTATATCAAAAAAATTATAAAATTATTTTGATTTAATTTTGATCCCATACACTTCAGATTGCCACAACGTTTATAAGAAATGAAAAGTAAAATAAAACTCAATCTTTCGTAAAGGATTGCAAAGTTTTAAAATTTGTACTTAAAGTACTTTACAATGAAACTTTAAATAAGAAATAAGTTTAATAACTTAAATTATTTTTCATCACAAAATATGCTTGTAAACATGTTATTGGTAATATGACAAATTTTTTATTAATTGAAAACTTTTCATTTAACAAAACTAGTATTTTGCTTTTTATTATCATTTATTCGAAATCATTTATATCAGCTCGGCAATTCCTCATTTGTCCAGTTTATTGCATTTGACAAATATCAAAAAGTTTACAAATTTTCTATCATGAGATGAAATATCAAAGAATTTTATTTTGTTTCTAAAGTTTTAAAAGTTGTAATTTTTTGCCGTTGATATATCAATTTACAAAAATTAAAATTAATTTTTAAGAATGGAAACTATATAACTTACTAACCTTTTCCAGATTCCTAAAAAACAAAATGTCTAAATGTTATATAATTATATAATATTTTATGTTATATAATATTTTCTTTAAACTGAAAATAATACCCAAAAAATATTATAATTATAATAAATGATGTATTTTTGTAAGTGATTTTTTTGAAAACAAATCGTCTAGCGCCAAGTAACGGAAAAGGAAACGCGCGACTTATTTTTTGTAGGTTTAACTTTTTTTCCTGATTTGTTTACATTATCTAAAACAATAAAGATTTTAAATTGTCCTATTAACCAATGTACTATTAATTTTTAATTTATAAAATACTTAATATTTGAGTTATACCAAGAAATAAAATAACTGTTTTTGATGGAAGCTAAGTTTAATGATACTTAAATTTAATTTGAAAGATTGAATGAAGATAATAGATAACCGCAAAGCTTACAGAGAAATGAAATCGTTTTATCTCGTAATTTAACTTTAAAACACTAATTTGGAAGATGCACTTTTGCATCTGGTTATCAAGTAAGTTATTTCTAAGATAAAATAAGATTTTGTGTTTTTGAGATTGTTTGATGTTTTCAAATTCCTTGTAAAAAAGTATAACTTAGATTTTCTTTTAATCTTTTTTTTCTAATGTATTTAAGTCAACATTTTTTAACAAACAACAGTTTTATATGCCCAAAATCTATCGAACAAACTAATATTGTTTTTCATAAGAATATCAGGATTGAGCGTTTTCTCTAAATTGCTCGAAGGTTTTTTAATTCTGTTTGCTGTTAGTAATTTTCTTTTTAATTTCTTTTAAATATTTTAGGATTCATCATATATTAAATTTCTTACTTTCTTCATTGAGTTTTTTATGCTATCTAAACAATTTTGATACATACAGTATGTTTTAAACTCTTCATGATCAGTAAGAAACAACTAAAACCTTAATTTGACGTTTTTAAAGACTGTTTCATCATAAATCTTTTCTTTGAATCAAAAATGAAAAATGTAAAATTCGAGTTATAATTTCAACAACTCTTAAATTTTTGTATAATAATAAATAGATCTAAAATCCGTGAACTACTTCAAAAGTACTGTTTTTCGGTCAAAAAAAATCAAAATATTCTTCCATTTATTTCAAAAATATAAAATTATTTCCCTAATGACTTGTAAGTTCCTTAATCCTTTGATCAGAAGATGTATTTATATCAATATATGTGTTATCTAACGATACCATCTTATAAGTCAAATCTTATTGTAAAGAATGAATACTGAAGATAATTAAACTTTTTGATAAATGAAGCTTGTCGAAGAAATATAATGATTTTGATTAAACGATATGAAAAGGAAATAACTTTAAATTTATCAAGTTGTTTGTCAAATTTTTAGAAAATACAAACTAAAGATTTTCTACCGATTCACTGAATGAAGTTTCGTTGAAAAGTATTTCAACTCAAAATTATGTAAACGATTTGTTATCAGCAAGAAATATTCGAAAGATATACTTTTCAATAACTATAAACGTTGTTGCCATCTAGAGTTTGTGGGATCAAGCTAGAGTACGATATTTTTTATAATTTTAATAATAAACTATTTGTTGGCAAGTAATGCTTACACAAAAAGTTTGACTTAAAGGTGAAAAATAATTTTATTGTAACTTTATTATTGGCACAAACAAAATTAGTATAAAATTGTAACAATACATAATTTACCAAAATTTATTAGTTTAAAATTGATCCCACAAACTCTAAATTGTAACCAATTAATAATAAATCAAAAGGTTGTTAAATCCATTGTAGTGTAAGAAACCTGTTATTATTCGTTTGAATTTGAATTACTTTTAACGAAAATTATTTAATAAATACTAAGACTACTTTGAGTTTCAATTTGCTAGAATTAGCGACATAAAAGTAATTTATGTTTAACATTTACTTTTTGACGTAAAAGCATGTAACTTATAAAATGACCGAATGTTTACAAATTTTTACGAAACAAAATGTTTTAGCAAAATTAGTAAACTTAAAACAGACATTTTAAGCACATTTTTCAGTCTGCATAATTATAAAATTTTCTATATTGTAGCAGAAATGAATTTAAAAATAATAGTTATTAAAAATTTTTATTTTACGCTACTTGGCGCATAAGATGTTTATTTTTAAAAAATATAAAATTTAAAAAATTAGCAATAAAAACTTTTTTAAAATTTTTAATTGTATTTAGCAACTTTTTTAAATTTTTATTCGAGAGTTTTTTTAGGTTACCATTTGTAGACTGCTAATAATTGCTGATGTCAATAAGCAGTTGATTACCAAATTGATGGTTAGACTCAAAAATTAGGCTCAATTAGTTTTTTTAGACTCTCTTTGAGTTAAATTCTAACTAATTTCAGTTCTTTAATTTCATTTTAGGATTAGTTCAAACAGTTTGATGCTATTAAAACTTTTCTCTAGTTATTAGTAAACTGTTTGTATATTATTTTTAAATAAGATTTAACAAATGAAAATTTTGATTCGATTAGCAACAATTGTCCAACAAATCATTCATATATTTAAATAATTTATAATAATAACAATATTTTATAATAATATAATCAAAATAATAATTTTGTTTTTAAATCATTCAACTGCTACTTGACAGTTAAGATGTTAACAGAATAAAGTTTTTTAAAGAATCACACTGACCAATGTACCATTAATTTCTATTTTATGAAATACTATTTACACTATAAAATTGTTTAACTTTCAGTTTTAATTAAAACTTAATATTATATAACAATAAATAAAAACAAAAAAAATAATTTATTGAGAAGAATAAGGAAATAAAATAACCGTTAAGATAGAAGTTCAGTTAAAATGACATTTTCAATAACATTGTTGATTGATCAAAGCAATCAAAGAATTTACCGATACCACAAACGTAAGATTGAATGAAGATAATATATAACCGAAATGTTACGGGGAACGCCAGTTTCATTTATGGAATTGGTATAAATAGTAATATATTATTGTATAATTTTGGAAGATGCACTTTCGCATCTGATTATCAAATTTTTTTAGTTACATTTTTCTTTTACTTTTTAACCATTGATTTATTTATTTAAGTCAACACTTTTTAAGAACATCAGTTTTTCTACACAAAATCTATCGTTACCACAAACGAAGATTATTTTCATAAGAATATCAAGATTGAACGTTTTCTAAAAATTGATTAAAATTGTTAAAATCTGTTTGCTATTAGTAGTTTTTCTTTGTAATTTCTTTTAAATATTTTTGGGTTCATTTTTCATTATTTTCTTAATTGAGTATTTTTGGCTATTCAGCAACTAAAAATACGATTTTGCATTTTTAATGAGTATTTTTTTTTTACAAATTATATTTGTTTTGAAATTGGTCATTCGTTTCTAAATTATATAAATTGTGACGGTACTTGTTAACAGGATATTACTAAAAATTAAAAACGAAATATGTAAAAATGTTTAAAGTCTGTTGTTTATGGTGCTAGAAATATAAACAAGTTTAACATTTTTAAAGAAAGTACAAAGTAATCGGTCTACAAAATTATTGCATGAAATATCAAAACATGTTAACTTCTTTTACTTTTAATGAAGCAAGTTGTTTTAAGTTCATTTAAAATCTCAGAAAATGCCAATTGAAAAAGTGTTACAATGATATACATGTTACTTAAATACATAAAATTTGAATCTGACATTAATAATTCAGTTCATTATGAAAACTATACTTTACTTAAGCTTCAATGTTATTTGAAATAATTGGTTAATTTGAAATTTCATTTTTAACAATTTAACTCTCTGTGCTTTAATGTACTAATTTATTTTAATTCTGAATTAATTAAAATTCAGTTTTTAATAGCTGAATTAATTTTTGTACAATAATAAATTCTTCTCGTATTCTTTTAAAAAATCAAGTATGGTGTAAAGTAAATTAGTAAAATTTAATAAAATTTAATAATTTTTAAGGTTTTTTCTTCCAAATATTAGATGTTAAAAAAATAGGAAAAATTATTAACACATAAATTAATATATATATGTAGAGAGAGATTTTGATAAATTAAGTAAAATCTTTACCACACAATAATTAACTTTTATTATGAATAAAGTATACAAACACGTACGTCTGTAGTCTAACAACAACATCAACTGATTGATACAATTATTAAAAATATTCCAGTTTTTAATGTTATTCTTAGTCCATTTCTAAATCTGTTCATCAGTAAAATGACTATTTTCATTTTTTCACTTCAAAACCAAAATTGAACTTTTTGCTGAAATTTATAAAACAAACACTCTCTAAATTTTAAGTTGTAAATATAAAAAGCGATTTGCTAGTATACAAAAATATAAAACTTTCAAAAATTTAAGTTTAACTGTATAGCATACGAACTGATATTCATATGGTGTAATATAAACTTTAAATAATACAGCAAGTATTTTTTGATTTTTAAACACAAATCAATTTTAAGAATTCGAATACTTTAGACAGTTTACAATAAATTAGCTTTTTATTACTAGTCCAAAAACCAATAAAATATATTTGTATGTTTTTTATTTTATACGCCACCTAGCGGATATAATATTTTACTTATAATAAAAAAAATCTAAAACTTTAAAAGTCTTCTAATAATTTACTTCAAAGATTTTTATCTTTGTGAAATGGTTTGTGCTATTATTTTTGTTAATTGTTTATTGTTTTCATATGAGATTCTACCGATTTATCAAAACTTTTCTAAAATTTAAAATCCAAAAATTTTTTAGAATATAAATCATTTCAACTTGTTATTCAAGTTATTAGTTATTAACAATTGACTAATTTTGCTGAAATAAAAATGTTATTTGTAAACATTCTGGCATTTTATCGGTAGCATGATTACAACAATGTAATGAACTTCTAATGTAAATAATCTTTATTTCTTTATTTCTACAAAATAAAAACTAAATTCACTCAATTTATTTACTAACTAAACTTCTTGTGAAAAGTGTTTCAAATCAAAATTAAAATAATCTTTTTTTTAATTACGCTATCAAGAAAATTAGATAATTGTACTTTTCCTTTAATATATCAAATGTAGAGTTTGTGGGATCAAGTTCAAGATAAATATATTTTTTAAATTTTAATAGAAAACTTCTTGTTGACAAATAATACATAAATCAAATTTGACTTTACAGTTAATACATATATATTATCAATCTTTTTTCTAATTTAATTAAGCTTAAGTGGTATCATCAAATCTTGTATGTATGCTTTAATAAAAAAAAATTAATTTAATTTTAATTTCTATCATTTTCTCTGTTTACCAGTATTGCAAACTGTATGATACTTTGAAATCATTTTAAAAGTTTCACATGCTTTTTATTATTATGCTCGACAATAAATTCAAATGAGATTAAATCTTTACAGAGAACGAGAACTTTTAAAAAAAAGTTATTTAGTATTTTCTTAGATTGATCGTTATCAAAAATTTTTATATTATCTCGAAAACACTGGATTCAAAAAATTTATCTTCTATTAAAAATAATTTATGAAATTTAATTATTTATTATAACCTTTTTTAACTGTTTATTTTATATTTGATTTTAAAAACAGAAAGAGAAACTAACGGTCTTTTTATTTTATAGATTTTACAAGTTGTAAGCGTTTACTTCAATCTTGGGAAAATAAATAAAAATTAAAAACTTATTCTTGCGTAATCATTTAGCAAGAAAATAACTTATTTAATATTTGCAAATTATTTCATAAAATTGAAATTGTAAAAATATTATCAAACAAGAGAAAAATGTTGTCTTAAAAAAATAAAATAACTTTTTAAAAATTGAAAACATTTTAAAGAGTGCTTAAAAAGATTTCAAAAATATTCAAAAAGTTTTTTGAAAATCTCAAGTTTTTTATTTTTTTGTAAAAAGAAAACAATTTGGTTTAATAGTTGTATAAACACATCTTTAGAATTGTTAATCTGTAATTGGTGAAATATGTACTAGATCATTTCTATATATGGCTTGTATATATTAATTTACAAACAATTAATTTAAATACTTTGTGGCAAAATCTTTTTCTGCTCTGTTATATAAACAAGTTTCTTCAAAATATTTGTGCTTTACTACAACATTCAACATTTTAGAAGTTTTATCAAACAAGTCGTTTATTGAAGATTTTAAAACCATTTAAAAATTTTAAAATATATGAAAACGTTATTACAAAAAAGTGACTTTTTTAGATTAATGTAAATAAACTGTTTATAATAGTTTACAAATATTTTGACTTTTCTTATATTATTTGTAAAAAGTAAACAAAATATAATGAACTGAAAAAATTGTTTGAAAAAGCAGAAGTTTAAAATTCGTGCTAATAATTAAAATAACTGTAAAAATTTTATATTTCTTAGTATTATAAGTAAATGTTTAATACATAGATGTAAGACTGCATCTTGCAAAATACGTAGTGGTAATAGGTTTTTAAACAATTCAATTAAAAGAAGAAATATATTGATTTATTTATGCTTATATATATATAATTTCTAGATATATATAGATAATTTTTGTAAAATATGGAAATTCAAGTTATTCAGCTTATTTACTAATTGAATTTTCGTTTAAAAGTATTTGGATTCCAAGTTAAATTTTAAGTAGCCACTGATTATTGTTAAATAAGGCATTCTTGAGTTTTTCAATATTTATTACTTTGTCGCAATCTAGAGTTCAGTTGGTATGAATTTCAGACAAATTCTTTCTAAAATTTGTTACAAGATTTTCAAAAACGTTTCACAATTATTTAATTTCTTTATTTTTTCATAAAATTATGACATTAATACATAAAAACATTAATTTTAACTTTTGCTTTTATCGTTTGCGTTATCTCTAGCAAATAGAATATCTTGAACATTAATAGTCTCTGGATAAATTACTTTAATGGTTTGTATGATTTGCAAATAATTTTAAAGATCAAACGAAAATGATATCTGAGTTTTATAGTACTCTCATTTTTAAAACAAATAGTCACATGGCTTTTGATTTAATTTTTCATCATCAGCACGACTGATCATTTTTAATTTTAGTCTTCTAAGTAGAAGTATTTTTAAATCTGAAATAAATAAAACTTGATAAGAACAATTAAACTAATTTTGTTTGTATAATAATAAACTTATAATAGATTTTCTTATCAACTTTAAATCAAATTTTTTATTACAACAATTTTTGTGAAAAAAATGCTTATCAATAAAATTATAAAATTAATTTCATTTGAACTTGATCCCATACACTTCAGATTGCAACAACGTTTATAAGAAATGAGAAGTAAAATAAAACTCAGTCTTTCGTAAAGGATTGCAAAGTCTTTTAATTTGTAGTTAAAGTACTTTACAACAAAACTTTAAATAATAAATATGTTTAATAACTTGAGTTATTATTTAATACAAAACTTTTTTGTAAACATGTTGTTTATCTTGTTGTAAATATTTTCGATAAAATTAAAAATGTATTTACAAAATGAGCAACATTTAACGACGCCACAAACATCAGATTTTATGCCGATATTATATAGGTGTATAAATGAAGATTGAAGCAGCAAGAAAATATAAGGCTCCTAATTTTTGAAGATGCATATTTGCGTCTGTTTATTAAACAAGTTTTATTCATCGGAAGAATTGACACGATTTTCATCTTTCTTAAGATTACTCGATATTTTACAATTCCGTTTGCTAGGAGAAATTCTATTTTAAACTTTAATCATTTTTTATTTTCGGCAATTCAATACAATTTTTTATACAAATAAAAATTAAGTTAAATTATTTCTACAAATAACAAAAGTTTGTATTTCAGTTACTCAATCAAATCAATGTTCTAATTAGCTTTAGTTGTTGTTTCATTCATTCATCAAAATTCTAACAATTCTATTGAAACTGAAAATTTTATGCGTAATTACAGATACTAAGTCAAGGGAAAATATTCAACAAAAAACTCAAAACAATCATCTTAATTATCTGTTGGCTTGCCATATAAGCAAAAAGTGAAAACTATTTGAATCAGTATTTTTGGTTTTTAGCTGCTTAAAAATTTAGAGTTAAACTACTTTTCAACAAAACTTCATTTATTAAATAAGTTGAATATCTTGAGTTTTTTTCTGTACAAAAGTTGACATACAACAAATTTATACTTAGAGGTTTATTTCATTGATGTACACCTTTTAATATAATTGTATTTAATAATTACGAATAAAAACTTTTTATTTGAACAAACTAAGTATTTCTACTCAGAATTTTAGTTAAACCAGAAACCTAAGCGGCAAAATTAATAAATTAATAATTACACGTTTAAAATGCCAGTTATATTGTTTCTGTGACTATTGATTAGAATAAATTTAAAGCAATGTTGTATTCTACAACTAGAATTATGTTATTTAACCAAACATATTTTTCCACTATTATTAGAAATTCTGTTCATTTTAGAAACTATTTTGTATATAATGTTTTATTTGGCATTTGGAAAATTTAATTAATTTGAAATTTGATTTTTAACGATTTAATTCTGTATTAAAAATATTTACAAAAAAAGCCTAATAATTATTTTTTAATAATGAGAAAAACAAAGAAAAATCTATTTTGCTTTGTTGTACAAAACATCCACCAATCTACAAATTGTACAATTCATTAAAGTGGTTCAATAAAATACTAATTATGTTTCTGAATATTGTTGTTGTAACCTAAATACACTAACCGCTGGGTGGCGCACAGAGTAAAAAGAAAATAATGTTATTTTTTTATTAAGAATTTAATAATAAAGATTTTTTGTTGACTATATAAGTTATTCATAATAGAAAAGATATTTATTTAGAAGCAACTTTGATTTTGTGAATATGAATTCAAACATGTCACTAAAATGAGAGAACAGTTTTTGTACATGCAATAAAATAAATAAATAAACTTCTAATTTTCTAAAACTGTAAATATACTTTACAGTATACATAAAATTATTGCTAGAGATCAGCTGTAAAAATTTTCAAAAAATTTTGATAAACATTTGTTGAAAACTGTAATTCTATTTGAAGTTTTCATTTCCACTATAGTGCGCTATCAAACATAAAAAATATTTCAATCTTTATATGTCTTCGAAGCATTGTAATGTTTATCTTGAAAATAAATTAAACAACTGAAATTAGTTATTATTATAAAAAGTGATTTATTTTATAGTATTCGATAATATAAAGGCAAATCTTCGATGAGTATATAAACAAAGATTATTTAGTCTATAATTGTTATAAGCAGTTTAAGAACAAAAAACTAACATGGCTTCTGACTTGATTTTCTTTAAATGTTTACTTGTCAGCACGACAACTAAGTTTCTATTGAAGCATCAATGTAGAAATAGATTTATATTTGACTTAAATAAAACTTCAGAAAGTTAAATTTCTTAAGTAGTTACAATCTTAGACTAATTTCGTTCGTATAACAAATTGGTTACTTCTATATTTTTTAATAATTTAAGTTTCAGTTTTAATGTCAAAATTATTATTTGAACATTCCTTGTCAACAAAAAGATTATTTTTATACGAAGAAAAAAATATTTTCTCAAAGCTGGGTAGTTTGTTTAAACTTGATCCCACAAACTTTAGGTTGTAATGAAGTTATATGAAATGAAAATTACCTTTACATGACCAGACCTCATATAATTTCAATAATAGGAATTTGATACAATATTGGAGTTGAAATACTTTTCAACAAAAATTCATTTAATAAATAATTTATCTGCAAAAAATTATAGAAAAAAAAATTTAGGTTAAAAGTTTATTCCATTATTAGAAAGATGATACTGAAAATGTGACAGAATGTTTTCTAATATAAAACTTTATTTTCAGTAAAATAAGTATTTCTACTATAAAACATCTTTATAAACTTGTTTGATACAACTTCTTTCAAATTTTGAATCTAAGAAATTTGAATCACATTTTATAATTTTAAAAAATTTTATTATGAAAAATTAAATGTATATACAAATATAGTAATAGCTTATGCAAAAGAGTATTTAATTTTATTGTTTGTAAATTAATTTGATGTTTAGTTTTTATAATTAAAAAAAAATTAATTGGAATATTAAACAATTTTTAGAAAATCGTCTTATTTAGATAGTGAAAAGCCTGATTCAGCCACTTTTAATTTATATTTTGTTAAATTATCTAACTAAATATGCTTTTTCTCTGTATTTATTTGCAAATAAACTACAGATAAAACAATAGAAGAAACAGTTTTTAGTAATCCAGAACTAAATTTTATTTACTAATTTACTACATTCTTTCTATATTATATTACTATAGCTTAATTAGTTTTATTTCACTAATTTTAACGTAAAAAAACATTTGTCACTCTAAAATGAGATGATAGTATAGGTAAAAGTAATTAAGTTTAACACTACAATATAAAATCTGAATACAACTATTCAAAAGTATTTTTGGGTACTGGACACTACTTTTTAAAAAAGCAACATTTAAAATTATTATTCAATTTCAATTGACTTTGCTTTAAAAAGTTTCTGTCAATAAAAACTTTACAACTTTTAATCCAAAATAAAGATTCAATATCAATATAAAATGCTAAATAATGGAGCTGCATTAGTTTTTATAGTAAATTCCAAATGAAATTTAAATTTTATCTCTTTACAAAAGTTGTTAGATCAAAGTTTTATCAAAATTAAGATCTGATATTTTATTAAGATTGTAACCAACTTAAATTTAAACAAACCATTAATTTTTTTTTCACAAATCTCCACCATAAAAAATACTTTTAAAACTTGTTTTTTTTTGCAATTTGTTCAAACATTATGTATACTTTACTGATATTGTTATTGAAAAAATTGTTGTTATGATGTTATTCTAAATCTGAAATAGCAATTTTTATTTTTTTTATTTTAAATGAAAATATAATATTTTCATTAGAAGCAAAACACAAAGCAACTAAGCTAATATAAATAAAGAATTCTGTAAACAAAAATTGATTTATAAAATGTTTAAGAAAGCTTTTTATAGTATTTGATTGCTGACTAACATTAAGAAAGAATTTTTCAACAATTTCTTTTATAACCTAGAATAAAATTTCTTAAAACTTGTTTTACTGAAGTTTACAACTAAAAGAAAATTACAAATTTTTATAAAGAAGTAAGTTTAAACTAACAAAGGTTTCAAGTGTAATATTTTACAAATTTGGATTGATTGTCCTTTAATTGTAAATTAGTTTTCATTTAAACAAAAACAGAATTAAGCAAAAACGATAAAGTCTGTTGGTTGTTGTCCTAGAAATTTAAACGAGATAGAAAATTTTAAACTAATTAAAAGTTAATTTAATTAATTTAAACTTATTTTAGCTTTTTATTTTCAAAAGTAAGTTATTACAAGCTTTGCATAGAAAAGTAGCAAATTAATATCCTATAAACTTTTCTAATATTATTGTGCTACTTATTTCCACAAACTAAACTTTAAAATAGAAGTAAAACAGAAGAAAATTACGATCTTATTGATCTTTGTTGCCTTACTGGTATCTAGCGATACGATTTTTATTTAGTCAGTTACTATTAAATTACAAAACTTGTTTATATTATTCAACTAAACCATATTTTCTAAACGACAGTAATAAAGTCAAATTAATTTTGTTCAGCCGAAGTAATATCTATTATTAAATAACAGTTTTGTGTAAATTATTATATTCAATTAAAAAGAAAATAACAATTTAATTTTTAAATTTAATTTTAATTCATGCTAATTAAAATCATTATTAATTTAAAATTTTCATAATAATTGAAAGAAAATGATTAATTTTAATATATACTAACCTAAATTCCTAATTGTAAAAGTTGTTTCTTAGCTAATTCTTTAAAATTTTATAATAAATTTAACAAATATAACCAATTTTTTGATAGTTCACTGTTGATAAACTTATTTTAAAACTTAGCATTGCTTAATACTATGATTTCTACCAACTGCTTAAACTCACTGATTTCTATAGAGAGTTTTAAGATCATATATATATCTAAAATATTTAAACAACTAAATTTTCTGTATCAGCTTTAACCTTATCAATTTGTTTGATATTTTGTTTCGCTTTTATTTAAGTAAGGATAAAATAATTTAAACTGACAAGGAAAAACTGTCACTTGAAGAAAAATGTTAATAATTTTGTTTATTTTGATTACTTTCCTGTTTCATTAAAAAACAAATTTGCATTTTTTTAGATACTTGTAATCGTATTTTTCTTTAAAGAATTTGCCATTGTAAAATTAATTTAATTATTTTTTACACGATTGCTTTGAAAACTTTCATTACTTAAGCATGAAATTTTATTTCTAAGATTTTCTTTTTACAATTTTATTTTTATGTTAGATTTATAATTTTAGTTTTACGGCTTAAAATTATTAATTTGAATAATCTTCAAAATAATTTTAACTTTTTACTGACTAAAATTATATTTTTTTACTCGCTGTGACACTTTATATTTTACAAATTTTACAAATCTTTAGTAAACATAAACAGTTAATATAGATGAAAAACGTTTTGTAAAATCAATCTAAATCTATTAAAATTCTTATGTAAACTAATTCGATTAAAAAAAGTTAAAGTCTCGAATGCTTGAATGAAATACTAAAAATAACTGAGCTATAATTTAAATTGAAATTATTACAGAAAAAATACTAAATTATTTAAAATTCTAAATATGACTAAATTATTTACGATTGAAATGTCGACGTTCAAACAAAAACAATTTACTTTATTTTTAACAACACTTTTATAAAAAGCTATTTATATTATAAAAGTTATTATGGCATTGTTAAGTGAAAACAAATAAGATTACGTACTTCTTTAAAGTAGCATGATGACATCAACACAAAGAAAATAGAAAAAATTTGGAAATATGTAAAACAAGCAGGGGGCTCTGTTCCGGTTGCAAATGAACACATTTTACTTACAAAGAAAATTCAAAATATACAAACAGGTAAAGGGCCATTGAGTCTTGTAAAATGACACCAATCATAAGAGATGCAAAACTAGGAACTCGAAGACATAATGAGATCTGATAGACAATTAAAAATGTTTTAATTAATTTAAACTTTAAGTCTTTAATTTAG
Source organism: Pegea sp. RAD2-039 (assembly GCA_034620365.1). Taxonomy (NCBI): domain Eukaryota; kingdom Metazoa; phylum Chordata; class Thaliacea; order Salpida; family Salpidae; genus Pegea; species Pegea sp. RAD2-039. Next base: position 95,142 of record JAQGEQ010000069.1, read on the forward strand.
ACTTTAATAAACAACAGTTGGCGCAAAAATAAAAGAAAAAGTTTAAGGTATTCTTTCATATCATTGAATGATGCAGAATTTTTCGTCAAATGCAACTGACAGTGTCAGTTTTCAAATTTGTCAATTAACAAGGCGATTACCAAAAAGGATAATTTTGATATCGTACAAAATTAAATCTTTTTTATAACAATATTTTTGCCTTATGTTTGTGAGTTCAACTAAAGCACCTTTTTAATACTTTTTACGCAAATGTTCAACTATAAATAAGTTTAAAACATCTTAGTAGAGGAACGTTTTTTCTTTGAAATTCAATAATAAATAATAATGACAAGGATAATGATTAGTAATTACTTTTCTCATTAGTTTTTAAAAAACCAGAATTCTAATTTGTTGCTTAATTCTAAATTAATTATATATTCTTAATTATTAATTCTAAATCTTGCTATAAAGTGCAGATTTTAGCAGGCAAAATATTCAATTTCAAGCGTTGTGTATGCAGTCGGTTAGATTCTCTTACAGTCAGATGAGGAGCAATTTGTAAGAAAATTTGTAAGAGAAACTTTTAAATAAATAGAATCCTACTTTTTTAAACAAAAAGTTCTTTAGTCCTATAAAATAGTACGTAATATTTCAGGATTGAAAAAAAAATTTATTTTAACTTTTTTGCCTTAACTTAGTTTTCAAATTTATCGTCTACAAAATCTTTAAAAATTGCATGGGGAAACTTGTTAAAGACATTTATGACTTACTTGTCTACATTCAGTTTACTAAATCAAATTTACTGTTTGTAAATAAGTTACTCTACTCTAGATAGCTTGCTTATACTTTTAAATCATGCAGTTTAAACATAAAAAGAAATTATTTCATTGGAACTAAAAGTATTTAAAAGGATAAAATTTATAAAGAACTTTTCAAAACTGTAGTTGGAATTATTCTATTGTTACATACAAAAGCTGATCATGTTCTCATCTAACTGAAACTAATGGTTTTTATATTTCAAAAACTGTATAAGCTGTTGAAACAGATTAATTTAATTTATTTAAAAAAATAAATTCATTATAAACTGACATCGTATTATGGTTTTCTAAATGAATAAAAATGTTTTTAAAATAAATTGTATAACCTTTTATGGTGAACAAAAAAAAACTTCTATTTCTACATGAATACACGCTCTTCTTCTTTTAATTTAAAAAGTCAAATAATTTACTTTAGTAGCATTAAGATTAAAAACCTGCAGTTGTATAAACTTGGTAAGTTCAAAATGTAAATTATAATTGAAATAGAATTAAATTTGTTACAGAAACAATACTGCATTAAAAAAGTCAAAATACAAAAAAATCTTATTATTTGATACGTCGTCTTTTAAACAAAAACGAATGAATTTAATTTCAACAATACTGTTATAAACAGATTGTTTATCATAACTGTTATCTTGGTAGGGTTAATTAAAAACAAATAAGAATACGTACTTCTTTAAAGTAAAATGATTACATCAACATAACTAAAACAAATAAAATTTGGAAATTTTTAAATGAAACATTCTACATATTTTTTTAAATACGAAAACGTCATTTAAAAGTTTAAAATTGACACAACATATTAAGGAAATAAACAAGTCCACAGCGTTCTTTATATCGTTAAACAACGGAAATCTTTTTGTTAAATGCAACTGACAGTATCAGTTTTCAAAATTATGAAGATTGGAATAATTTAAAAAAAAAATTAAATGATAATTAGATGACAAGTTAAAGGCCTTAAATGACAAGTTACTTTCCTTGTGTTTGTGAGCTCATTTCAAACACTTTTTTAATGCTTTTCACAGAAAGGTTAGATTATAAACACGATTAAAACATCTTAACAGATGAATATTTCTTCTATGAAAACACATGTTTACATTATACGTTTAAATAAAAACTTTGAAAACAATAAAAAAATTATTGAAACTTTCTACTTTAACCAAATTGCTTTAGATATATTATTGCTTTAAAATAAGATCCGATATTGGCAGATTACCTATGAAGGCCAACTACAAATACTCAAAAGAAATGATTTCAAATCTTTTTAATTTTATGCTGAGATAAATTTGTTATTGATTACTATAAGTCTAATCCATAAAAATGACGTCATCTTATAGATTAACATGTTTTTTTGAATTTTACAAGAAATAGTTTATACCGTGTCAGCTTTCACTGTTTATTGTTCTGTTACTAACAGTTTTTTAAAGTTCAGATGTTTATATTTTAAATCTTTAAGCTTAATAAATCTTCATCTACGATCGTTATAGTAATAGTAAATAATTTACACTCTAAAATGAATTTTGTATAGCAAAAATAAACAATAAATACTATTTTTAAAAATAAAACACCTTTAAATATAATTTGGATGATGTTTTTCATTTTTTTATATAGTTTTATATATTTTGTCCAAGATAATAAATTTTGGAAAAAGTTTATATCATAACATTTAAAATAATAATCTTAACCTAAAATAGCCTAATAAAATTTGTTTTTCTACTGTAGATTAAAAAAGGAGTAAAAATTAAAAAATCCTAATTTTTTTGTGTTAAAATTATTTGCTAATTTAAAATAATATTTTTAAAAAATTTTTCATTGTTAAAAACTTATAAGAAAATTTTAAGATTATTATTTATGAAATAAAGATTTCCATTTTATATTTATTCTTAGCAAAGTAATTTTGATAAATTTGAAAATTAAACTTCTAAATTCACTTTGCTCATATTCTTATTCTAGTTTGTTTTATAAAATTTGATTTGATTTAGAATTGATTTTATTCTACTTTTAGAGTAGTTTTGTTCTTTCTAAAAAAATTCTGAATTTTGATTTTTTTCTGTCATTCACAGATACAATTAATTAATGAAATCAAAGACTGTTGTTGTGAATAATAATGAAGTTTTGGCTTGATAAAATTACACTTTCAAATAACTAAAGTTAAAGATTATTAATAAATGAAACAGAATCTAGCAAAAGTTAATTTACCATTTACAGACTACCATGCTTTTAAATACTTACATATTTGGAAGTTATAATCGACACGTAGCCGACTTCAAATTAAGTTTTGTAGAATCATATAATTAAAAGAAAATTGGAATTACTGTTGAACAAATTGCTTAATAAAAGGTATATTTATTCTAGTGTTTGTGGGTTAAACACTGATTTATCACCGTAAGGAGAAAAGCACTAAACCAGGATTCAAATTATTTTTGTTTAGGTTAAAAAAACAAAAAAATAACTTTTTCTCTATGTATTGTTTATATAAAAATTATCCCAAACTAAAAAGTGTTAAATTTTATATTAGTTTTGTCAAAAACTCGTACAAATCTCCACAGTTTTTAAAAAACAAATAACTCCTATAGAACTAATAAGCTGATAAATATAAAAATAATCAAAAAGTTTGTTTTTGTAATCTTATAACTAAAAGAAATTCACTGAATTATTGAATCTAATTAAAATCAAAAATACTGAGAATAAATTGATCAAAGATACAGTAGTAGTTAGTTAATTTATTATTTAATAATAGAAGTTCTACTAAAAATATTCTTTCAGAAAAAACAAAATCGGAAATAAAAACTTAAAATTCGTTCAAAAACAAAGTTTCTAAAAATAAGATTTATATTTCGATAATTTTATAACAATTATTATTCGGGGTAAACGTTAATAGATCTTTGTTGAAATGTTCCACTTGAGTGCACACCAAAATTGACTTTTTAGATATATGTTTCAATTTATTCTTTCTATCTTAATATATTTTTTTTTATCTAAGTGACATTTTTTTTCTAAGTAAAATGGTATTTTTAAAATTTTTTTCAGCGTTAAAAAGTAATTTGAAAATTTTAGGGTTATTATTTATAAAATAAATTTGTAAAAATGATTAAAGTCTGTTGTCTGTGGTGCTACGAGTCTAACCAGTTAAAAGTTTTTAAACTAATTAAAAAACTAATAAATAAAATTAAATTAAAAATGATTATTAAACAATTATTAAACATTTTTTAACTTATAAATATTTTAATAAATATACAAATAATTGATATATATAGTTTTATTTCAACCTTGGCAAACAGAGCATTATTTATAAACAAAAATTACCATTAAAATTTTAATTTGATCCCACAAACTCTAGATTACCACAAAGTTATAAAGATTCAAAAGTAAAGTAAATTTTACCATATCTACAAAATGTCTTTTTTAAAACTTTTTAGATAATCGAATTTGAATTTTGGAGTTGGAATACTTTTTCAACGAAACTTTTATTTATAAAAAAAGTTGAGGAACTGAGTTAAGTCACTTTGAGTTACTTTTTATACAAAAAATGAAGTAAGAATAAATTTGATGAGAAATTTGTTTCATTTATTTAAAACTTTACTGATAATGTGATATAGTGTTTGAAAAACTTTCTAACTTTCAATAAATTGAATAAAATTATTTACGGCATCACTAAAAAATGGGTTTAAATGCAGTTTCATCTAAAATTTAATTTAACATAAATAAAAATATACAATCTTTAAAATTATAACTTTTATGAACATTTTAATTAATAATTTTTAACAGAAAATATATAAAAATGTGTGTTAAAGTAGTTATAAGAGAACATAATAGTATTAAATTGTTTAAACTAATATTATATTAATCATAAATTGGAAGATGCACATTTGCATCTGTTGATCAAACAAGTATTTTTCCTAGAAAGCAATAATAAATTTTTACATTTCTTGAATAAATATCGTAATTTCAAATTTATGAATTTTATCAAAGTATTTTGAAATTTAAATTAAAGTCAGATTAAATAAACATTTATTTTTGGTTACATAGCAACTAATCAGGAACAAATTTATTTGAATTATCTGAACTAACAAAATTTAGAATTCGAGAACTTAGTATTACTTTCACTTTTTATGATTTTTCGAATTATATTCATTGTACACTAGTCAAACCCTTTTTACTAATCAATTTGTTTTCAACTCTTTATTTTTTTTTTGGATTGAACTGACTGATTGTGGTTCGCTCTTTACATTCATTACAGCTTTTTGTAATCGGGCGGACTTCAGTTACCTTGTAGGCCACTGGTAAGTCGCTTGTGATAAGTTACAAGTGACTTTGCTAGTTTCTGAGAAGCAAATAAACTGAATCATCAAAACCAAATGTTTAGAACATTTAATAATAGTAAGAATAGTTCTACTTAAGAATAGTATTACTTAAAATATGTTGATTGGGAAAATATATGATAATAATTTTGAAAAAAGGTAGAAAAACTTAATATATTTATTTAAATAAAATTTTATTATTACTCTGATTTAATATTTGCTTCTTATGTTTGCACTTAGAAAACAGGAAACTAGTTTAGAACCAAGTTTGATTATGATGAAGTTCATTTGAAGTAACGACGTTTCTCTCTAATGAAATTTAAAGATTAGGTGATGATGTCAAAAGCGCAAAAATTATAAACAAATTTAAGTAGAAAAATATACCCAAAAAGTTATAAGCTTACTCAGCATCAACAAAACAAAATACGACTTGAATTTTTACAAAATATTTGAAAAAATGATTAAATGGTTTAACTATAATAAAACAATCTTTCACCAAGACACGTAGAAAAACTTTCAGTAAAAGTTTAAAAATCTCAAATTTATTTAACATATTTTACAATATTAAACAACTTGCTTAATTTTATTGTTATACAGTTAGAATGCTAGGAGTTTTTAAAATATAGCTTCACTAATTAAATGTGGATAAAAATAAAGGTTAATATTTTCGGTAATCACAATAATAAGTAAAATATATTAAAGACAATGTTTTATTCACAGATACATTTAATTGATTAAATCAAATAATTTTGCTGTGGATAATAATGAAGTTTTGGCTTGATAGAATTACACTTTCAAATCACTAAAGTAAAAGATTATTAAAAAACGAAACAGAATCTAGCAAAAGTTAATTTACGAATTACAGACTACCATGATTAAAAATACTTTAATATTAGTAAAGGTTACATCGACATTTAGTCGACTTCAAATTAAATTTTTCGAAAAAATTGTTTGCAAGACAATTAGATTTAGCGCTAAAAATTGCTTAATAAAAAGTATTTTTATTCTAGTGTTTGTGGGTTAAACACTGATTTATCACCGTAAAGAGAAAAGCACCAAATCAGGATTCAAATTATTTTTGTTTAGGTTAAAAAAACATAAAAAATTCTTTCTCTATGTTTTGCTTTTATAATGATTATCCCAAACTAAAAAGTGTTAAATCTTATATTAGTTTTGTCAAAAACTCGTACAAATCTCCGAATAATTTAAAAATCAAATAACAGTTTTAGAACTAAAAAGCCGATAATTATAGAGACAATCAAAAAGTTTTATTTTCTTAATCTTATAACTAAAAGAACTTCACTGAACTATTGATCTATTTAAAATGATAAACAATAAAATTAATGTTTATCATCTTTTGCAAATACAAAAACTTGTATATTAATAGCAAAGTAACTTTCAAATTATGGATCTAAAATTGCTCAAATGTTTTCCACGCAATAATTAAATTTGATTTCAAATAAACTGTAAAAACTGTATATTTAAGTTATCTATTTCTTCGTTCAATTTTAAATCTGATTGTCATTAAAAATATAAGAATTTTTATAAGTATACTATTTATCTAACGAGAATATCAAATGAAATTCAACAAAAAAACTATTTTGCATGCAACAAATTTGTATTAAATATTTGAAATGATGATTAAAAATGAAAATCAATTTAAGTGGGAAGATTTACTTTTACAAGTAGTTTTTAAGCATCAAGCAATCTAAAGAAAACTCAAAATCTTATTTCCTCTAATGAAAAATACTTGTTAGGTAAACACTCACAAATAAGTCAAACAGTTTGAAGTTTTGAAATAAACATTGTTTCATTTTTATATTTGATAGCGCACTCTAGCGGAAATAAAAGCTACAAAGATAAAATGAGAATTTAACAAAATTTGATTTAGTGTCTTTAGAGAATCTTACTTTTGAAGTTTAACAAGAATTTTTTAAATATGCAGAATAGATATGAATTATTTTATAATATCCTACGAAGTTATTAAAAAGTTAAAACTGTTATTGTAAATCTTTTAGAAAAATGTAGAACATCGCTTAACTGTAAACTATAAAGTCTAACTTTACAAAATAAAAGATACTAAAGAAAACTTCACAAACTGATATAGTTGTGTTTTAATGTCAAAAAAAGTAAACAACTTAAGTGAAATCATAAGAACATAGTGTATAAAGTTCAAAACACAGAAATATTTATTAGATTGAAAATTCTGTATGTCAAAATACTAACAGAGGTTTTCTGAATACACAATTGAGCATTAGATTTTATTTGTTAGTCTTTTATTTTTCATAGTTTTTAATCCAAAAACTCACATCGCTCTAATATTTAGTTTATAAACATCTTTATCAAAAGATAAAAAATCAAATTTCCTTTTTAACATCAAATTAAAAGTAATTTTAAAACTGACGTAATACAAATTTTAAAACACTTTTCTTATTATCTAGTTACAATCATATAATCTTATTTTGAATGAAAATAAAGGTATTTTTACAATATTTGTAGACTTTTTAAATTTTTTAAAATTGATTTTTATTCGTAGTTAGTTATAATTTAAAACTTTTCAAAATAATAATAAAAGTCTAAGCAAATTGGGGAAAACAAAATACAAAATATAATTTCAATAGAATACATTACAAGCTCTCAGCTTTATTTTCAATGTTAAGAAATTGAAAAATTTTTCAATATTATTTTTCTGCTTAATCACTAAGAGAGACAGTCACCTATTTAATTTTTGTAAATCAACATCTAATGTTAACTTTGTATAAATTTTATTACAAACAAAAAGTATTGTTTATAAGAGAAATAAATCATTTTTAAATAGTTAAAAAATTTGAAAATTTGCTATATTAAGGATTTAAAAATATATATTCTAAAAGTTTTCAAAAAATCTTTTATATTTCAATTTTTATAATAAAAACGAGCAGTTAAATGACTACTTTGTTTCTTATTTAATTAAAACAAACCTTTACGTTTTTCATTGGATATTTAAAACAAATAGATACTACTAACTTATTTAAAAAATAATATCAAACAATTTAATATAATTTGAGATATATAAAACATTCAAACTGATATTTACTTATATAATGTTTAACTATTATTGCATATTAATGAAAACTATAAATCTCTGAAAATACTCAATTAGATTTTGTTAAAAACTCATTTTATATTTGTAGTCTTCATTTCCGTTAGAGTAGGCTTTCAAATATAAAAACAAAACGATGTTCAACTTTTGAAAAGCTTTCAAAGCGTCAAACTGTTTGAACTAATCCCGAAAAGAATTAAAATGACTAAAATAGAAAAAATTAAAACTGAACTACTTTGTACTTAAATTCAAAATGAATTTGAAAAAATTGAAAAATATAAAACAGTTAGTTGTTTAGTCAAATAAGATATTGTTAAGCCTAGCCATTAATTTGATAATCAAGTGCTTATTGACATCAACAATCATCATCAGTCTACAAATTATATTATAAATTAAACTTGCTAAAAAAATTTAGAAGTTGCTAGATACAATTCAAAAAACAAGTTCCGTTTTTTTGGAAGGATATTGATATATTTATTAATCGTAATTAGAATGTGAAAAATGAATATCTAGTTTATAACTTCTAATTATGAAAATTATGTATTTACTACAATAACAAATATCAAACCATCTATTATTCCTTCATTAATTTAGTTATAGATTTGTAAAATTTGTAATAATTTAGTTTATGCTTAATGTTTTAGTTAATTAGTATTACTTGGGAGACTAAAAAATTAAAAGGTTAGAAATTGAAAAGTTTCCAAATAATTTTCTACTGCATTAAAGTATTTACAGCATTGAAAGTAGGTTTTATGAAATGATTACTAATTAATTCAATTTTAGCGATATCAAAAAGAAATAAAAATAAAGAACATTTTACCTTAAATTCATTTTCAGTTGAAGTTTAATTGCAAATACTCTTTTTGCTGAAAGGAAAGTTTTCTATTTGTAAAATTTTTGTCACATTATTAGTAACATGTTTAAAAACAAGAAAACAAAATTTTGACATCAATTTTTTTTACCTCAGTTTTTTTACAAAATACAAACTAAATTTACTTTTAAATAAAATTTCATTGAAAAGTTGTTCAACTCCAAAAATAGCTACCGTGAGAACATTAAAAGATAGGATTTTGTCAAATTTGTCATTATTTATAAATTTTTTTTAATCTAGAATCTGTGGGGTCAAGTTTAAACGAGATAATTTTTGTACTTTTAGATAAAAAAATTTGTTTGTAAGTAATCTCATTTTTTTCAAGTTTGAATTGAATCTTTGTATATTAATATTTGATAATTCAAAAAAAATTAGTGGCGCTGATAAATGAAGACTTTTAGAAATTAAGTCAAGAACCATTTGAATGCTTTGTTTTTAAATTGTGAATACTAACCGATTGGGAAGCTTATATATATTTATAAAGAAAAATTTCTTGTTTTGGGACTTTGGGCTTATCATGCAGATACTATTCTTTTTTTACGACATTACAACTTGATCTAAGACTTGATATATTTAATATTTATTAACTATATTTATACAGATCTATCAAAAATAAAATGAATTTTAAAAAAATCTATTTAGAAATATGAATAGAGCGCTTTTCGGTATATTAGTGTTTTCATAAGTTAGCTTTTTCCATAATTCATATTTTCGGTTGTAGAAATATAAGGATATATAAATTAGCTATAAAAACAGCTATGTTTGCAGTTTTACTAAATACTATGCATGCTTCAATCAATTGATAATATTATTGAAAATATAATTGTTTTTATGTTATTCTTCGATTAATTCTAAATCTGATCATCTATAAAATAACTGTTATGTTTTCTTTTCAAAAGCAATATTATAATTTGTTCTTAGATTTATAAAACTAAATTTTATTTATTAATTTACTACATTATTTCCATATTATATTACTATTGCTTAATTACTTTTATTTCAGTAAGTTTAACTTAAAAAAAACATTTGTCACTCTAAAATGAGATGATAGTATAGTTAATAGTAATGAAATTTAACTATACAATATAAAATTTAAAAACAAATATTCAAAAGTATTTTTGGGTACTGGACACTACTTGTTATTAAATCAACATTTAAAAATATAATTCAATTTCAATTGATTTTTCATAAGAAGATTTCAATCAATAAAAACGTTACAACTTTTAATTTAAAATAAAGATACAATGTCAAAGTAAAATGCTATATAATAAAGCTGTATTACTTTTTACAGTAAAGTCCAACTCAAATTAAATTAAATTTATTTTTTATCTATTAACAAAAATTGTTTGATCAGAGTTTTATCAAAATTAAAATCTTATATTTAATTAAGGTTGTAACTAACTTAATTTTAGATAAATTATTAAATTTGTTTCACAAATCTCTACCCAAAAATAAGCAACTATCAAATTTGTTGCTACTAGTCAAAGTATAAATTTGTCTATAAATAAAAATTGATTTATAATTATAAATTATAATTATATAATTATATTTTTTCAAATTTAAATACCGCTTTAATTTGATATTATTTTTGAAGGAGATAACTAGCAGAAAATGAATTTGCAAAAATTTAGAGAGTTGATTTAAGATGATGAATTTTTAGTTCCATAATCTTTTGATTAGAATGTTTTTTAAGAAAAATATCTGTTATTTTCACTATATCAATTTCTATGTGAAATATTATTTTAATTATATCAGAGTTAGTAAATGAGATAAGAATATGTTTTTATATCACCATAAAGTCGAAAGCATTTAATTTAAATTCATTAGGAAATCTGATTAGGTGTAATTAAAAATTTTTATAAAATAAATAATAATAATAATAATAAAATAATAATAAAATAGTTGTGAATGGTGATAAAGAAATCATTTTTTTTGAACGTAGCATAAATCGATTACAGCCGTATTTACTCATTACAAATCACCTTTGTAGAAAGTCTAAATATTTTTTTACAAAGTGAATAAAAAACTCAAACCAAAAAAGTAATCTGAAAAGTTATTTGAAGAGCCTCTTCAATCCTCAGTATGTTCTTTTAGTTAGTTAAAGATACTTAGGATTTGAAAATTTTTTTCTAGTTAAAAAGTTAAAATTTATATAAAGATGAATTATTATTTGTAAACGTTTTAAGATTTTACATAATCTTTTTAAATTTAGTTAAAAATATAATTGAAATAAATTAGATATAAAGAATTTTTAATAAGATACAAAAACTTTGTTATAGATTCAGTAATTTTAAGAGACACAAAATATTTTTTAAAGAAATTTATTACGACTAAATCACAATTAAATGTTAAAATCCGCCAACGACATCAACAGAGTCATTTTGTGTATTCCGTAAATTAATTTTGTAAAATTTTTTCTATTGATTCTTCTTAACCAACTCCATAACAACGTAATCGGTTTCCTTTAAAATGGATTCACATCTCGCAATGATAAAGATCTAGCTTTTTCACAGGAATGACCCCACATTCATTTGATATCGCTCATTTTTTTACTTCTTTTTCAGTTATGACGGCAGTTAATTTAACAGATATGGAGTACCATAAAGTCTCTACAGTTCCCTTAGCTAAAAATTAAACAAAAGTTTAGATTAAAAATGAAATAATACAACTGATATTTTAACAAAAGCAAAAAACCTTTATCAGATATCAATGAAGCAGCATTTTATTTTTCTATTAATTAATTGTTGTTAGGGTCACAAAGATCTTATTTTATACTTTCAAGCTCTTTAATTAATTTCTTGAGTTTCATGCAAACTTGGAAATTAGTTTTTGATTCATTGTATTCAGCAGAAGCCTAAAATTAAAACATAATTTATTAATCAATCTGATTATTTTTTATGAGTAGATATATTTTATAACAATAATATGAAAAGTAATTTGCAACAAAACTAAAGTTCATTTTTCAAGAATCCAAATTATAATGCTATAAGCAAAGCATTTGATAAAGCAGTTAAACAACACAGTTGCATCTTATAATTTTTCTAACACATTTTTATGACATAAATTCTCAAATAGAAAAAAAAAACTTTATTCATTCAAAATTATTAACCCTTTCTTGTATTTTTTACAAAACGTTTTCAGTTTTTTTATATATATTCGTAATTAATAATAAAATATTAAAATGATTTAATGAAAAAGTGTTTTCCAAGAAAAAATTTAAAAAGTTAAACATTGTTGTAGTAAAATGGTTGATTTGGAGAAGCAAATGCAAAATATTTGAAAATAATACAAACAAAGCAACGTGCCAATATCTACTCAACTATGTGATATTATAGAATAAAGTTGAATAAAATTCACCACAAGAAAAAAATGCCAAGTTTTAAAAGTTCAAAAATAATTTTATAATCTCTGTGAAATATTTTTGACCTTTGTTTTTTTGCAGGTTTTCTGCATTAATAATATTTTGAAATTTATCCCCAAAAGTTTTCAATCTAAAAACACACACTAAATCAGGCAATGAAAAATTTGTATAATTAGTAATGGTTACAATTGAGCTTTGTATAAATATCAATAAATTCGCTTGTAAGTTATTTATCAGTTTCTAAAGGAGTCAAGTTTACAAACAGAAGTTTCCAATAAACCATATTTGATGAATCAAAAAGACTTACGAGTTAATTATGAAACCATTTGATGTCAGTTCAAAAATTTGATGTTAAAAACAATTGATTACGATTGATTTATTTTCAGCATCTTTAGTATCTAAACTAAAAGCGTAAAAATGAGCTGAAAATCACAATAAGATTATACTCGAAATAATAATTAATAATAATTATTAATAAACGATAATTCATATGTTCTGAACTAAGATATTCAAATATAAATCTACTTAAAGTTTGCTGAATAATGAATAATCAAGATCCGATAAAGTTTAGGTTCAGTTGATATTAAGGGTTAGATGAAGATGAGTATCAGGTGAAAATGAGGATTAGGTTAAGATAAGAATTAGGCAATGATGGTAATCAAGTATACTTTAGGATTGGGTGAAGATGAGGATCAAATGAAATTGGGGATTAGTTGTAGATGAGGATCAAGTGACTATCATTAAAAGGGTTTTGATTTACTTTATTCTCTGTTGAACTGTTAAACTAGATACTTTGGAAATTTGAAGGAATAAACTCGACTAAATTCATTTTTTTAATTATCCACAAATTAGTTGACCTTCAAATTTGATAATTTCTTTTCCATTTGTACTCCTCTTAAGTTATATCAGCTCAGAAGACAAATTTTACATTTTGATAAGCCCATACCAAACAAAAAAGATCTGATTTGATGATTAAAATGAATCTCGAAATGCTAAGAAACTTTCTTTACATTTTGAAAAATTACTAAACAATTAAAAAACATGAAAATAATCATATAAGGATATTTTGATTTTATTCGAAATGTTTTTGAAAATAAGCACGACCTCAAAAGCAACTTAATACTAAAAATAAGTTTCACAGCAGTCTACTGGTCACATTTAATCATTGAAATACAAGTAAATTAATTTATTAAAATGGGAAGTTGACACATATGTCAGCTTCACCTGGTTGATAGCTGACTATGACTTGATCAATCCATTTATTCGTTCTTGCAACTTCTTTCCAATCATTTGTTACTTCATTGTAACTTTCGACAACTTTAACATAATCATCCCCAGAAAAACCTCCTGAAACAATCAAAAAGCTCATCACAATTATGCAAATTATTGTAAACATCATAACAATTTTAATTAAAAACTTTTTCAATTGCTAACATAAGAAAAGTTTTACCAAAAACATAAATCTTCTTATTAAAGACAACAGCGCTTGGGAATTTTCTTTCATAGTTCATACTTGCTACCAATTTCCAGTTATCATTGAAGACATCGTATCTTTCAACAGTCTGTAAAGTTCCTCCGTCATTCAAACCACCAATGGCGTATATATAGTTGCCAAGCGTGACTACAGCTTTAATGATTTCAGAATTAGTTATAATTATAAGATTAGAACGTCATCGTGACGTCATCAGCAAGTACCTGGTCCACTTCGAGGTGTCAACATCGATTTTACAGAATTCCATTCGTCCCTCTGTGTATCATATCTATCCACAAGAGCAACTACATCAACGAAATCTTCACCACCGACAACATACAACATCCGGTTGAAGACAGTACAGTCGAAAAAGTAACGAAATCTATTTATTGAAGATCTTTGCATCCATTCATCAGTGATGGGATCGTATCTGGTAATAACATAATAGTTTTTGTCAAACTAAGTTTTGGTTGAAATGTCATTTCATCACTCACTTCATCAATTTTCTGCCATGAAAAGTTTCAACAAGATACAATTCATTATCTATGACTTCCATTGTCGGAAAACACAATTCATCGTCTAGACTTTTGCACTTCTGCCACTCATTTGAAATTGGGTCGTATCTAGAAATGTAATTACGTCATTTAAAATTTACAATAGTTTTGTCATCATTAGTTTCTTGCTTCTAACCTTTCCATATCGCCATTCGTCTTTAAAATATAAATGAAACCGTTGAGTACTACTGAATTTGAATGATTTGGAAGACACAGCTTTGGAATTTTAAACCAAACATCCGTTTCAGGTAAACAAAACTTTATACTTTTCAAAGATTTCACATCAGAACTGTAGGATCCATCAATAATGTAGATCACCTGTGACATCGTATGTCATTCATTAAAGTGAAAAGTATTTAATTAATAAATCTTACTTGCGGAATATCAAGTTGTCTTGGCATACTCTCAATAGGAACATAAGCTTTGAGATCTTCCAGGACCTTGCTGAGATATTCATAGCAAGTATCTTTGATTATTTCACAATTTTCCAATTTCATGGAAATAAATTTTGGTTTTATCAAATGGCAACGTACCTAAAGAAATCACAATTGTATACTCACAAGTCTGCAATTTTATATTTTCTAGATACTTACGCTCTTAATTAACTTTTTTAAGCAATGTTGTCTTGAAGCTAAATCATGCTTGACCCACTCTAGAAGAGCTTTGAATACTTGAGATTCACAAATCACATGAAGCTCATCTTTAGAAATGATATTAGAAATTACAGAGTCTGGTTGTAATTTGAAATGTTCAGTTTGTGAAATCTGGTAAATATCATGAGGTCAATCAAAAATTTGTTCTTATTAAATATGAAGAGAACAAAATCAGTAGAAATAACCAACCAAGTAAATATTTTAAAATTATTTAAGTTTGATGAAGTAGGAAAAATCTTTCTACTTAAAATATTTTAGTCAAGAAAATAAACATTTCTCTCTTTTCTTACTTCTATAAAGTTTTTCCCAATAAATTTTTCAAATTTAGTTGACAGCTCTATGTATCCATAATTCTTGGCAATGGTCACAAATTGGAAGCAGTTGGAAATCTCTATTTGACTTTCCAAAAAGCTGAAACAGTTAAAATATAGTTACAAAAACTATTAAAATTAACTGACATATAAAACTAGCTTACTTGCTACATAACTGCTCTAAACCATTTATTTGATACATGGAATCTGCGTTCATGAGTTTCTTAACATTTTCTTCATTGATTTGTATTTGTTTTGTGTAAATATAATCAAGAAGATCAGAAAATACATTTGGGTCAACTTCATTTAATGTAATTTCTCCAGAATGTGTTTCTGTAAATCCACCTTAAAAATTTCAAATAGTTTTTGTGTTCATATATTTAGTTATCTTACAACTGAAGTTGAATATTTTAATCTAACTTACGACAAAACATTGCTTCAAAATGAGGTGAAGCAGCTACTAATATACATTTATGACAATTGAAAGTTCTTTCAAATCCATTTAGTTTCACTTTGATGCAAATATCAGGAGTCTCATTAGCTTCAGAAGAGTTATTTAGCCCAAGATGCCGACGATTGGTACAATTATCAACTTCCGAAATTTCATCTCTACAAACATCAAAACTATAATTTACTTTAGTATCAAATTATAATTAAGGAATTAGAAGAAACAATTAAGTTAGATTAAAATACAAAACAGTGATTAATTAAAATCATAAATACTTATTTCAGTTCTAAAATTGATAAATAATTAAAACAATAAAATTAAAACTCTTCTAATTAAATGAGTAATAGTAAAATCACT
>JAQGEQ010000268.1:0-49800 GCA_034620365.1 Pegea sp. RAD2-039
AAATTGAAGACCAGCACGTGATGATCTGATTTTTAATTTTGATGTAATATTTTGTAAAGTCTCCGCCATTTTATTATTTGCATTAAAATTTGTTGAAAAATGTTAAATTTTAGTGCGGCAACCTAACAGACGTTCTCCAAATAATAATTGGTCTTTGACTTGTTAACATAATTACTGAATCTCATTGAGAGTTTTGTGCTTCAGAAAGTGGATGTTTTCTTGTATCGTTTTTTACAGATCGCCGAGGTCTGTAATATATTATAAATTAAATTGCTTCCCTTACGCAGTAAAGTATTTGTCAAACAAAAAGCCTACATGTCAGCACGAGGTAAAGGACAAAACGGTTTACGGAAAAGACGTACGTGGCGTCGCAAAATATGGTATCTTAAATCTGTAAAAGGTGTCAGTTTGAAAGATACAAGGCGTTTGGCTCGTCGAGGCGGGGTTAAACGTCTTTTTGGTTTGAGTTATGTAGATAGCAGAGAAAGATTAAAAACATTTCTTCAATCTGTTCTTTGGGATTCTTGTATGAATGGCTTAAATGCCGATCGGGAGTTTATTACAATACGCGATGTAGCTCATGCATTGATGAAAAACCGAGTAATTTTTAAAGGAATCAATTATTAAGCTCCATAATAGGTCCTTTTTAGGACCACTATTTTGAGAATGTATGTCTTATGTCGGGATTTTTCTTGCACATCACGGTTGCGTCATAAAGAAGCAAGAAAGCAGTTTAGTCAGTTGCACCAACTGATAAGCCCAAGAAGCGCGAAGCTCCCCTACAAGAAAGTTTCAGCATTTATTTTTACAAAGTTATGAAGCAGGTTCATCCAGATACTGGAATTTCTAGTAAAGCTATGAGTATCATGAATTCATTTGTCAATGATATCTTTGAACGTATTGCGGCTGAAGCATCACGATTGGCCAACTACAACAAACGTTCAACTATCAGTAGTCGTGAGATTCAAACAGCAGTAAGACTTTTGTTGCCAGGATAATTAGCCAAGCATGCAGTTTCGGAGGGAACTAAAGCTGTTACCAAATATACTAGCTCCAAGTAGATTTGTCTGCTTAACCGGTTCTTTTTAGAACCACTTATTCAATATTTGAGCTTATACTATTAAACTGACTATCTTTGTAATTTTTTCTTCAATGTGCAATCAGAGTTTGAACTAAATTTAAACTATAAATGTTATGTAATTTAAGTTCTCATTTGATTATAGAATGTTTCCATTTTTAGATCATGACCGGCGTTAAATACAGAAAAATTTTTACTCAGTGACATATTTAATTTTGATGAATATTTTGAATAAAAATTAAATATGTATTGCATTAATTATAGAATTATATTTTAGGGGTTCGTTCAATAATTAAATGATTTATAAGTGATAGTAACAGTTATGTCTCACAATTTTTAGCTTCTGTAATTCATGCAATACATTAAGAAGGTCTAAGCTTGTTCACTGCAAGGAAAAGCAAAAAGGAAGCAATCTGTAGTACATTTGGAGGAATGGAGCTAGTAATATAACAAAGTTCATCTTTGGGTTAAATCAGTTATGATATCAGTAGATTTATCGGGTAAAAACCGGTTCTTTTTAGAACCACTAATTCAAAATTTGAACCCATCAGCAATAATTTCTTTAATTGCACAATGAGCATCATTATACAGAGCTTGGATTGATGTTAAACTTTAACGCAACTTATTATTCATTTTCGATAATGAAATTGATTCAACTAACGTTTAAGTTTTATTCTCGTAATATTGTTCGACATTTAAATCATGACCTGAAATGAAGGCAGAAAAATGAATAATTACATTCACTGAGTGATATACAAATTCTGAAAAATCTTTTGAATAAAACTTAATGTGCAGTTCTTAAATTACGTTTAAAGCTGTTTTAAGACTCTTTCTAAATAAGCATACTATTTATAAATGTTGTAAGACATAACTGTTACTATCTATTAAAAACAATTAGTTGAAATTCTTGGTGGTCCTAAAAAGGACCTTCGGTTTGGTTACTTAACCACCGAACCCGTACAATGTACGACCTTGTCTTTTCAATGCATAAACTATATCAAGTGCTGTGACTGTCTTTCGTTTAGCATGTTCTGTGTAAGTAACAGCATCACGAATTACATTTTCAAGAAATACTTTCAATACTCCTCTAGTTTCTTCATATATTAAACCAGAAATACGTTTGACACCACCTCGACGAGCTAAACGTCTAATTGCTGGCTTGGTGATACCTTGGATATTATCACGAAGGACTTTACGATGACGCTTAGCGCCTCCCTTTCCTAATCCTTTTGCTCCTTTACCTCTTCCTGACATGATATTTGTTGATAAAATTTTGTAACTGTAGTATGGTGTCTGGAAGTCGACAATATAAACCAATTTTCAGACGCAACGACGACATCACGACGTTTACAGACGCAACGACCCACTTAAGTATTTTACACAACTACTTAATAAAGTACTAATTATGCCCGCAACAGCCACAAACTTTAACTTGATCTTTTTAGTGTATAAAATATTTTAGAAAGAGGTTAGATTTGTTTTTAAAGATAATAAAAAAAAAAGGATAAATTATGCAAACTAAACTGAGTCATTTTAAAAGAATAATCTAGTCTTATTTGTTTATTATTACATATATCATAATGAAAGTAGGTTTACATATAATAAAGAAAAAAAAATAATTCCTCATCTATTTTCATTTTGATGATATTTTTCAAGTAAGTATTAAAATAATGCTTACAAAAAATTTGGTGAACACGTTATTTACATTGTTTTAAATCTTTTACCATCTAATTCTTCATTAATTCAAACAAAAAAAATATTACTATTGACTTTTTATTGAAGAAATCAATTCCAACAAAAACTAAATTTTATTAAAATGGCGTATTTGTTCAAATTTACAATTATCTTTAGAATTGACCTACTGTTTTTGGTTTATATTTTAAACTTAGCTGGCTAAAAAAACTTTTTTCTGAGCAGAATACAAAACTTGCCGGAAAAGTTTATTATTGTGTCATTCTTTATTTTTATTTTATAACTTTGTTCCGTCTTTATTCTTTGTTTTGTTATTAATAACTCTTTTATTAGGCATGTAAAGAATCCATTTGATTGAAAATGAAAGTCATCAGAAATTATTTAAAAAGATCTCTTAATCAAAAAATGAACAAATGTAAGTAAATAAAATAAGTGATGAATGAAATTTGAACTGTAAATTCTTGTTCGGCTAATTACAACAATTAATAATAACTTGCCTGCAAGCTGTGTATTCTGCTCATAATTTCATCCTTTAAAATTGAATAAGAAGTTCCGTTAAGGCTTAATACCAATCAAAGCTCTGTATAAACGCAATCTCACTTTGCAATCTCATAAAAGTTTAAATTTTGAATTAGTGGTTCTAAAAAGAACCGGTTTTATGCAGATAAATCTACTTGAAGCTTGTATATTTGGTAACAGCTTTAGTTCATTCTGAAACTGCATGTTTGGCTAATTCTCCTGGCAACAAAAGTCTCACTGCTGTTTAAATCTCACGACTACTGATAGTTGAACGTTTGTTGTAGTTGGCCAAGCGTGAAGCTTCAGCTGCAATACGCTCAAATATATCATAGTAATAATGAATTTATCATAGTCATAGCTTTACTAGAAATTCCAATGTCAGGATGAATATGCTTCATTACTTTGTAAAGATAAGTGCTGAAACTCTCCTTTCGGCCAGCCTTGCGCTTCTTAAGCTCATCAATTGAAGCAACTGACTTAACAGGCTTTTCACTTCCTTTTGAATCAACCATGGTATATGAATTGTCTGAAATAGTAAAAAAGACGCATACTTGGGGTTATATATGTTTAGGTTATGCTAATAACCAACAGACTGTTTCTTCTTCGACTACGTCTGTAAAATTAAAGTTACTAAAATTTGTTAAAATTTCTTATAGACTTATAGTAATAAAACATGTCAGGACTTGGTAAAAGAGTAAAATCAAAATCTAAACCAAAGAGCCGATCTTCACGGGCTGGTCTTCAATTCCCAGTCGGTCGTGTTCATCGATTGTTGAGAAATGGCAATTACTCTCCACGTGTAAGTGCTGGTGCACCGGTTTATTTTGCTGCAGTTCTCGAATACTTGAGTGCCGAAATTCTTGAATTGGCTGGAAATGCTGCTCGTGACAACAAGAAAACTCGAATCATTCCTCGTCACCTACAATTGGCAATTCGAAGTGACGAAGAATTGAACAGATTACTTGCAGGTATAACACTTTCTCAAGGAGGAGCTCTACCCAATATCCAATCGGTTTTGTTGCCGAAAAAGACTGGGCCAGCCACAAAGAAAGCTTAATTTGTTAACCAATTAAAAGGTTCTTTTTAGAACCACTTATGAAAAAATCCAAACTTCTGCCTAATAGTCATCATAAGTTCGTAAGGCATGTGTGGTTCAATATTTGAAAGTATTCAATGATATTAATGGTTTCTTTCACATGTAGAACAGCTTTTTTTTGTTTTTAATTGGTTTACACTTGATTTAAAAAGGTTAGATTATATAAAATCAGTGAAGTTTGACTAAATTAAATAGCAGTTGCAACAGTACGAAAAATGTTCAAACGTCTTTTATAAGATAGAGATATCTGTTACCTATTAATTAAAGATAAATTTTTCATTTCTGTATTTCTAAATCTTCATCAACGCTTGATAGTTTCTTAACATAAATGTTTTTATATTTTGGTGCATCAGTTGTGGTCTAGCAACAGCAGGCAACAGCATGCCCTTTATCTATTTTAAGAAATGTAGTTTGGCAAATAAAATATTATCAGCAGTTCCAAAAGTCTTAGATGTGAGTAGAAAGACATTACATCCTGTGATGTTCCAATTGGGTCATGTAAGAAGCAGCTGCAAAGGAAACGAAATAAAGAGCTGCGATGACGGTCAAGACCAAAATTGAGTATTTTTTCTACTTTCATGAAGTTTTTTAAATCATCTTTGACACAATTTTATATATTTTTGTAGCTTAAAATGATTTTATATACAATCTAGAATCATAAACATGATGAAACTCAATCCTTCTTGAGATCCGTCGTTATCAGAAGTCAACTGAATTGTTGATCAGAAAGTTGCCATTCCAAATGCTTGTTCGTGAAATTGCTCAAGATTAAATTCTGATTTGAGATTCCAAAGTAGTGCTGTGATGGCTCTACAGGAAGCAAGTGAAGCTTACTTGGTTAGTTTATTTGAAGATACCAACTTGTGTGCAATTCACGCTAAGCGTATAACAATTATTCCCAAAGATATCCAATTTACTCGCAGAATTCGTGGTGAACGAGCTTAAGTAGTTTCTTTTTTAACAGGTTCTTTTTAGAACCACCACATAGTATCTTTTTGAATCGCTAATTGTAAATGACAAGGAAAGATTCGAGTTTTCTTGTTGTCCCGAGCAGCAATTCCAGCCAATTCAAGAACTTCAGGACTCAAATATTCAAAAACAGCTGCAAGATAAACTGGTGCACCAGCACCTACACGTTGAGTGTAAATGCCATTTCTCAACAATCGATAAACACGACAAACTGGAAATTAAAGACCAGCCCGTGATGATATGCTTCTTTAATCTTGATTTGAAACATTTTTTTTGTCTCTGACGTTTTAGATTTTTCCTTAAGATAAATTTAAATAAAGTTAAAATTTTAACGTAGCGACTTTACAGAGGTAGTCATAAACTATAATTCATGAGATAAGGGTAAGTGAAGTTACTTCTTAGAAACTTCTATAGTGATACACTACTTATGTGTATACCAATGGTATACCACCGAAAATCTATGCTTTCTTTCTGACTGGTCTAGTCTTTTTTGGCAATCAAATTAATTGGACGTTTGGTGAAGTAGCCAATGCTAAGCCCCCAAATAGTCTTTTCAATTCTTCATTCGTTCGAATCGCTAATTCTAGGTGACGAGGATGATTGGAGTTTTCTTTATATCACAAACAGTATTTCCAGCAATTTCAAGAAAACTCAGTTGCAGGATAAACTAGTCCACCAGCACCTACCCATTAAGAGTACTTCCTACTTTTCAATAACCGATGAGTACGACCAACTGGAAATTGAAGACCAGCGCGTGATGATCTGATTTTTAATATTGATTTAATATTTTGTAAAGTCGCCGCCATTTTATTATTTGCATCAAAATTTGTTGAAAAATGTTAAATTTT
Source organism: Pegea sp. RAD2-039 (assembly GCA_034620365.1). NCBI lineage: Eukaryota > Metazoa > Chordata > Thaliacea > Salpida > Salpidae > Pegea > Pegea sp. RAD2-039. The sequence continues at coordinate 6,203 of JAQGEQ010000268.1, forward strand.
AATGCGGCAACCTAACAGACGTTCTCCAAATAATAATTGGTCTTTGACTTGTTAGCATAATTACTGAATCTCATTGAGAGTTTTGTGCTTCAGAAAGTGGATGTTTTCTTGTATCCTTTTTTACAGATCGCCGAGGTCTGTAATATATTATAAATTAAATTGCTTCCCTTACGCAGTAAAGTATTTGTCAAACAAAAAGCCTACATGTCAGCACGAGGTAAAGGACAAAACGGTTTACGGAAAAGACGTACGTGGCGTCGCAAAATATGGTATCTTAAATCTGTAAAAGGTGTCAGTTTGAAAGATACAAGGCGTTTGGCTCGTCGAGGCGGGGTTAAACGTCTTTTTGGTTTGAGTTATGTAGATAGCAGAGAAAGATTAAAAACATTTCTTCAATCTGTTCTTTGGGATTCTTGTATGAATGGCTTAAATGCCGATCGGGAGTTTATTACAATACGCGATGTAGCTCATGCATTGATGAAAAACCGAGTAATTTTTAAAGGAATCAATTATTAAGCTCCATAATAGGTCCTTTTTAGGACCACTATTTTGAGAATGTATGTCTTATGTCGGGATTTTTCTTGCACATCACGGTTGCGTCATAAAGAAGCAAGAAAGCAGTTTAGTCAGTTGCACCAACTGATAAGCCCAAGAAGCGCGAAGCTCCCCTACAGGAAAGTTTCAGCATTTATTTTTACAAAGTTTTGAAGCAGGTTCATCCAGATACTGGAATTTCTAGTAAAGCTAAGAGTATCATGAATACATTTGTCAATGATATCTTTGAACATATTGCCGCTGAAGCTTCACGCTTGGCCAACTACAACAAACGTTCAACTATCAGTAGTCGTGAGATTCAAACAGCAGTAAGACTTTTGTTGCCAGGAGAATTAGCCAAGCATACATTTTCGGAAGGAACTAAAGCTGTTACCAAATATACTAGCTCCAAGTAGATTTGTCTGCGTAACCGGTTCTTTTTAGAACCACTTATTCAAAACTTGAGCTTATACTATTAAACTGTTTATCTTTGTAATTTTTTCTTCAATGTGCAATCAGAGTTTGAAATAAAATTTAAACTATAAAGGTTATGTAATTTAAGTTCTCATTTGATTATAGAATGTTTCCATTTTTAGATCATGACCGGCGTTAAATACAGAAAAATTTTTACTCAGTGACATATTTAATTTTGATGAATATTTTGAATAAAAATTAAATATGTATTGCATTAATTATCGAATTATATTTTAGGGGTTTGTTTCAATAATTAAATGATTTATAAGTGATAGTAACAGTTATGTCTCACAATATTTAGCTTCTGTAATTCATGCAATACATTAAGAAGGTCTAAGCTTGTTCACTGCAAGGAAAAGCTAAAAGGAAGCAATCTGTAGTATATTTGGAGGATTGGAGCTACTAATCTGTGACACATTTCATCTTTGGGTTAAATCAGTTATGATATCAGTAGATTTATCTGGTTAAAACCGGTTATTTTTAGAACCACTAATTCAAAACTTGAACACATCAGCAATAATTTCTTTGATTGCACAATGAGCATCATTACACAAAGCTTGGATTGATGCTAAACTTTAACGTAACTTATTATTCATTTTCGATAATGAGATTTATTCGAAATAAAATAAGTTTTATTTTCGTAATATTGTTCGACATTTAAATCACGACCCGAAATGAAGGCAGAAAAATGAATAAATACACTCACTGAGTAATATACAAATTCTGATTAATCTTTTGAATAAAACTTAATGTGCAGTTCTTAAATTACGTTTAAAGCTGTTTTAAGACTCTGTTTAAATAAGCAAACTTGACAACAAAACAATTTATAATTGTTGTGAGACAAAACTGTTACTATCACTTAAAAACAATTAGTTGAAACTATTGGTGGTCCTAAAAAGGACCTGTGGTTTAGATACTCTCCCTTGAGAGTTAAAGCTGTTTTAAGACTCTGTCTAAATAAGCATACTATTTATAAATGTTGTAAGACATAACTGTTACTATCTATCAAAAACAATTAGTTGAAATTATTGGTGGTCCTAAAAAGGACCTTCGGTTTGGTTACTTAACCACCGAACCCGTACAATGTACGACCTTGTCTTTTCAATGCATAAACAACATCAAGTGCTGTGACTGTCTTTCGTTTAGCATGTTTTGTGTAAGTAACAGCATCACGAATTACATTTTCAAGAAATACTTTCAATACTCCTCTAGTTTCTTCATATATTAAACCAGAAATACGTTTGACACCACCTCGACGAGCTAAACGTCTAATTGCTGGCTTGGTGATACCTTGGATATTATCACGAAGGACTTTACGATGACGCTTAGCGCCTCCCTCTCCTAATCCTTTTCCTCCTTTACCTCTTCCTGACATGATATTTGTTGATAAAATTTTGTAACTGTAGTATGGTGTCTGGAAGTCGACAATATAAACCAATTTTCAGACGCAACGACGACATCACGACGTTTACAGACGCAACGACCCACTTAAGTATTTTACACAACTACTTAATAAAGTACTAATTACGCCCGCAACAGCCACAAACTTTAACTTGATCTTTTTAGTGTATAAAATATTTTAGAAAGAGGTTAGATTTGTTTTTAAAGATAAGCAAAAAAATAACGATAAATTATGCAAACTAAACTGAGTCATTTTAAAAGAATAATCTAGTCTTATTCGTTTATTATTACATATATCATAATGAAAGTAGGTTTACATATAATAAAGAAAAAAAAATAATTCCTCATCTATTTTCATTTTGATGATATTTTTCAAGTAAGTATTAAAATAATGCTTACAAAAAATTTGGTGAACACGTTATTTACATTGTTTTAAATCTTTTACCGTCTAATTATTCATTAATTCAAACAAAAAAAATATTACTATAAACTTTTTATTGAAGAAATCAATTCCAACAAAAACTGAATTTTATTAAAATGGCGTATTTGTTCAAATTTACAATTATCTTTAGAATTGACCTACTGTTTTTGGTTTATATTTTAAACTTAGCTGGCTAAAAAAACTTTTTTCTGAGCAGAATACAAAACTTGCCGGAAAAGTTTATTATTGTGTCATTTTTTATTTGTATTTTATAACTTTGTTAACTTTGTCTTTATTCTTTATTAGGCATGTAAAGAATCCATTTGATTGAAAATGAAAGTCATCAGAAATTATTTAAAAAGATCTCTTAATCAAAAAATGAACAAATGTATGTAAATAAAATAAATGATGAATGAAATTTGAACTGTAAATTCTTGTTCGGCTAATTACAACAATTAATAATAACTTGCCTGCAAGCTGTGTATTCTGCTCATAATTTCATCCTTTAAAATTGACTAATAAGTTCCGTTAAGGCTTAATACCAATCAAAGCTCTGTATAAACGCAATCTCACTTTGCAATCTCATAAAAGTTTAAATTTTGAATTAGTGGTTCTAAAAAGAACCGGTTTTATGCAGATAAATCTACTTGAAGCTTGTATATTTGGTAACAGCTTTAGTTCATTCTGAAACTGCATGCTTGGCTAATTTTCCCGGCAACAAAAGTCTCACTGCTGTTTAAATCTCACGACTACTGATAGTTGAACGTTTGTTGTAGTTGGCCAAGCGTGAAGCTTCAGCTGCAATACGCTCAAATATATCATAGTAATAATGAATTTATCATAGTCATAGCTTTACTAGAAATTCCAATGTCAGGATGAATATGCTTCATTACTTTGTAAAGATAAGTGCTGAAACTCTCCTTTCGGCCAGCCTTGCGCTTCTTAAGCTCATCAATTGAAGCAACTGACTTAACAGGCTTTTCACTTCCTTTTGAATCAACCATGGTATATGAATTGTCTGAAATAGTAAAAAAGACGCATACTTGGGGTTATATAAGTTTAGGTTATGCTAATAACCAACAGACTGTTTCTTCTTCGACTACGTCTGTAAAATTAAAGTTACTAAAATTTGTTAAAATTTCTTGTAGACTAATAGTAATAAAACATGTCAGGACTTGGTAAAAGAGTAAAATCAAAATCTAAACCAAAGAGCCGATCTTCACGGGCTGGTCTTCAATTCCCAGTCGGTCGTGTTCATCGATTGTTGAGAAATGGCAATTACTCTCCACGTGTAAGTGCTGGTGCACCAGTTTATTTTGCTGCAGTTCTCGAATATTTGAGTGCTGAAATTCTTGAATTGGCTGGAAATGCTGCTCGGGACAACAAGAAAACTCGAATCATTCCTCGTCACCTACAATTGGCAATTCGAAGTGACGAAGAATTGAACAGATTACTTGCAGGTATAACACTTTCTCAAGGAGGAGCTCTACCCAATATCCAATCGGTTTTGTTGCCGAAAAAGACTGGGCCAGCCACAAAGAAAGCTTAAATTGTTAACCAATTAAAAGGTTCTTTTTAGAACCACTTATGAAAAAATCCAAACTTCTGCCTAATAGTCATCATAAGTTCGTAAGGCATGTGTGGTTTAAAATTTAAAAGTCTTTATAACATTAATTAGATGATTTTAGATGTAGACCAGCTTTTTTTTGTTTTTACTTGGTTTACACTTGATTTAAAAAGGTTAGATTATATAAAATCAGTGAAGTTTGACTAAATTAAATAGTACGAAAAATGTTCAAACGTCTTTTATAAGATAGAGATATCTGTTACCTATTAATTAAAGATAAATTTTTCATTTCTGTATTTCTAAATCTTCATCAACGCTTGATAGTTTCTTAACATAAATGTTTTTATATTTTGGTGCATCAGTTGTGGTCTAGCAACAGCAGGCAACAGCATGCCCTTTATCTATTTTAAGAAATGTAGTTTGGCAAATAAAATATTATCAGCAGTTCCAAAAGTCTTAGATGTGAGTAGAAAGACATTACATCCTGTGATGTTCCAATTGGGTCATGTAAGAAGCAGCTGCAAAGGAAACGAAATAAAGAGCTGCGATGACGGTCAAGACCAAAATTGAGTATTTTTTCTACTTTCATGAAGTTTTTTAAATCATCTTTGACACAATTGTATATATTTTTGTAGCTTAAAATGATTTTATATACAATCTAGAATCATAAACATGATGAAACTCAATCCTTCTTGAGATCCGTCGTTATCAGAAGTCAACTGAATTGTTAATCAGAAAGTTGCCATTCCAAATGCTTGTTCGTGAAATTGCTCAAGATTTAATTCTGATTTGAGATTCCAAAGTAGTGCTGTGATGGCTCTACAGGAAGCAAGTGAAGCTTACTTGGTTAGTTTATTTGAAGATACCAACTTGTGTGCAATTCACGCTAAGCGTATAACAATTATTCCCAAAGATATCCAATTTACTCGCAGAGTTCGTGGTGAACGAGCTTAAGTAGTTTCTTTTTTAACAGGTTCTTTTTAGAACCACCACATAGTATCTTTTTGAATCGCTAATTGTAAATGACAAGGAATGATTCGAGTTTTCTTGTTGTCCCGAGCAGCAATTCCAGCCAATTCAAGAACTTCAGGACTCAAATATTCAAAAACAGCTGCAAGATAAACTGGTGCACCAGCACCTACCCATTAAGAGTAATTCCTACTTTTCAATAACCGATGAGTACGACCAACTGGAAATTGAAGACCAGCACGTGATGATCTGATTTTTGATTTTGATTTAATATTTTGTAAAGTCTCCGCCATTTTATTATTTGCATCAAAATTTGTTGAAAAATGTTAAATTTTAATGCGGCAACCTAACAGACGTTCTCCAAATAATAATTGGTCTTTGACTTGTTAGCATAATTACTGAATCTCATTGAGAGTTTTGTGCTTCAGAAAGTGGATGTTTTCTTGTATCCTTTTTTACAGATCGCCGAGGTCTGTAATATATTATAAATTAAATTGCTTCCCTTACGCAGTAAAGTATTTGTCAAACAAAAAGCCTACATGTCAGCACGAGGTAAAGGACAAAACGGTTTACGGAAAAGACGTACGTGGCGTCGCAAAATATGGTATCTTAAATCTGTAAAAGGTGTCAGTTTGAAAGATACAAGGCGTTTGGCTCGTCGAGGCGGGGTTAAACGTCTTTTTGGTTTGAGTTATGTAGATAGCAGAGAAAGATTAAAAACATTTCTTCAATCTGTTCTTTGGGATTCTTGTATGAATGGCTTAAATGCCGATCGGGAGTTTATTACAATACGCGATGTAGCTCATGCATTGATGAAAAACCGAGTAATTTTTAAAGGAATCAATTATTAAGCTCCATAATAGGTCCTTTTTAGGACCACTATTTTGAGAATGTATGTCTTATGTCGGGATTTTTCTTGCACATCACGGTTGCGTCATAAAGAAGCAAGAAAGCAGTTTAGTCAGTTGCACCAACTGATAAGCCCAAGAAGCGCGAAGCTCCCCTACAGGAAAGTTTCAGCATTTATTTTTACAAAGTTTTGAAGCAGGTTCATCCAGATACTGGAATTTCTAGTAAAGCTATGAGTATCATGAATTCATTTGTCAATGATATCTTTGAACGTATTGCGGCTGAAGCATCACGATTGGCCAACTATAACAAACGTTCAACTATCAGTAGTCGTGAGATTCAAACAGCAGTAAGACTTTTGTTGCCAGGAAAATTAGCCAAGCATGCAGTTTCGGAGGGAACTAAAGCTGTTACCAAATATACTAGCTCCAAGTAGATTTGTCTGCTTAACCGGTTCTTTTTAGAACCACTTATTCAAAATTTGAGCTTATACTATTAAACTGACTATCTTTGTAATTTTTTCTTCAATGTGCAATCAGAGTTTGAACTAAATTTAAACTATAAATGTTATGTAATTTAAGTTCTCATTTGATTATAGAATGTTTCCATTTTTAGATCATGACCGGCGTTAAATACAGAAAAATTTTTACTCAGTGACATATTTAATTTTGATGAATATTTTGAATAAAAATTAAATATGTATTGCATTAATTATAGAATTATATTTTAGGGGTTCGTTCAATAATTAAATGATTTATAAGTGATAGTAACAGTTATGTCTCACAATTTTTAGCTTCTGTAATTCATGCAATACATTAAGAAGGTCTAAGCTTGTTCACTGCAAGGAAAAGCAAAAAGGAAGCAATCTGTAGTATATTTGGAGGAATGGAGCTAGTAATATAACACATTTCATCTTTGGGTTAAATCAGTTATGATATCAGTAGATTTATCGGGTAAAAACTCGTTCTTTTTCGAACCACTGATTCAAAGTTTGAACCCATCAGCAATAATTTCTTTAATTGCACAATGAGCATCATTATACAGAGCTTGGATTGATGTTAAACTTTAACGCAACTTATTATTCATTTTTGATAATGAAATTGATTCAACTAACGTTTAAGTTTTATTCTCGTAATATTGTTCGACATTTAAATCATGACCTGAAATGAAGGCAGAAAAATGAATAATTACGCTCACTGAGTGATATACAAATTCTGAAAAATCTTTTGAATAAAACTTAATGTGCAGTTCTTAAATTAAGTTTAAAGCTGTTTTAAGACTCTGTCTAAATAAGTATACTATTTATAAATGTTGTAAGACATAACTGTTACTATCATTTAAAAACAATTAGTTGAAATTATTGGTGGTCCTAAAAAGGACCTTCGGTTTGGTTACTTAACCACCAAACCCGTACAATGTACGACCTTGTCTTTTCAATGCATAAACTATATCAAGTGCTGTGACTGTCTTTCGTTTAGCATGTTCTGTGTAAGTAACAGCATCACGAATTACATTTTCAAGAAATACTTTCAATACTCCTCTAGTTTCTTCATATATTAAACCAGAAATACGTTTGACACCACCTCGACGAGCTAAACGTCTAATTGCTGGCTTGGTAATACCTTGGATATTATCACGAAGGACTTTACGATGACGCTTAGCGCCTCCCTTTCCTAATCCTTTTCCTCCTTTACCTCTTCCTGACATGATATTTGTTGATAAAATTTTGTAACTGTAGTATGGTGTCTGGAAGTCAACAATATAAACCAATTTTCAGACGCAACGACGACATCACGACGTTTACAGACGCAACGACCCACTTAAGTATTTTACACAACTACTTAATAAAGTACTTATTACGCCAGCAACAGCCACAAACTTTAACTTGATCTTTTTAGTGTATAACTTATTTTAGAAAGAGGTTAGATTTGTTTTTAAAGATAATCAAAAAAAAAAAAGGATAAATTATGCAAACTAAACTAAGTCATTTTAAAAGAATAATCTAGTCATATTCGTTTATTATTACATATATCATAATGAAAGTAGGTTTACATATAATAAAGAAAAAAAAATAATTCCTCATCTATTTTCATTTTGATGATATTTTTCTAGTAAGTATTAAAATAATGCTTACAAAAAATTTGGTGAACACGTTATTTATATTGTTTTAAATCTTTTACCGTCTAATTCTTCATTAATTCAATCAAAAAAAAGATTACTATAGACTTTTTATTGAAGAAATCAATTCCAACAAAAACTAAATTGTATTAAAATGGCGTATTTGTTCTAATTTACAATTATCTTTAGAATTGACCTACTGTTTTTGGTTTATATTTTAAACTTAGCTGGCTAAAAAAACTTTTTTTTGAGCAGAATACACAACTTGCCGCCAAAGTTTATTATTGTGTCATTCTTTATTTATATTTTATAACTTTATTCCGTCTTTATTCTTTGTTTTGTTATTAATAACTCTTTTATTAGGCATGTAAAGAATCCATTTGATTGAAAATGAAAGTCATCAGAAATTATTTAAAAAGATCTCTTAATCCAAAAATGAACAATTGTATGTAAATATAATAAGGGATGAATGAAATTTGAACTGTAAATTCTTGTTCGGCTACTTACAACAATTAATAATAACTTGCCTGCAAGCTGTGTATTCTGCTCATAATTTCATCCTTTAAAATTGACTAATAAGTTCCGTTAAGGCTTAATACCAATCAAAGCTCTGTATAAACGCAATCTCACTTTGCAATCTCATAAAAGTTTAAATTTTGAATTAGTGGTTCTAAAAAGAACCGGTTTTATGCAGATAAATCTACTTGAAGCTTGTATATTTGGTAACAGCTTTAGTTCATTCTGAAACTGCATGCTTGGCTAATTTTCCCGGCAACAAAAGTCTTACTGCTGTTTAAATCTCACGACTACTGATAGTTGAACGTTTGTTGTAGTTGGCCAAGCGTGAAGCTTCAGCTGCAATACGTTCAAAGATATTATTGACAAATGAATTCATGATACTCATAGCTTTACTAGAAATTCCAATGTCAGGATGAATATGCTTCATTACTTTGTAAAGATAAGTGCTGAAACTCTCCTTTCGGCGAGCTCTGCGATTCTTAAGCTTATCAATTGAAGCAACTGACTTAACAGGCTTTTCACTTCCTTTTGGTTCAACCATGGTGTATGAATTGTCTGAAATAGTAATAAAGCCGCACACTTGCGTTTATATATGTTTAGGTTATGCTAATAACCAACAGACTGTTTCTTCTTCGACTACGTCTGTAAAATTAAAGTTACTAAAATTTGTTAAATTTTTTTTTAGCCTTATAGTAAATACAACATGTCAGGACTTGGTAAAAGAGTAAAATCAAAATCTAAACCAAAGAGCCGATCTTCACGGGCTGGTCTTCAATTCCCAGTCGGTCGTGTTCATCGATTGTTGAGAAATGGCAATTACTCTCCACGTGTAAGTGCTGGTGCACCAGTTTATTTTGCTGCTGTTCTTGAATATTTGAGTGCTGAAATTCTTGAATTGGCTGGAAATGCTGCTCGGGACAACAAGAAAACTCGAATCATTCCTCGTCACCTACAATTGGCAATTCGAAGTGACGAAGAATTGAACAGATTACTTGCAGGTATAACACTTTCTCAAGGAGGAGCTCTACCCAATATCCAATCGGGTTTGTTGCCGAAAAAGACTGGGCCAGCCACAAAGAAAGCTTAAATTGTTAACCAATTAAAAGGTTCTTTTTAGAACCACTTATGAAAAAATCCAAACTTCTGCCTAATAGTCATCATAAGTTCGTAAGGCATGTGTGGTTCAATATTTGAAAGTATTCAATGATATTAATGGTTTCTTTCACATGTAGAACAGCTTTTTTTTGTTTTTAATTGGTTTACACTTGATTTAAAAAGGTTAGATTATATAAAATCAGTGAAGTTTGACTAAATTGAGTAGCAGTTGCAACAGTACCAAAAATGTTCAAACGTCTTTTATAAGATAGAGATAACTGTTACCTATTAATTAAAGATAAATTTTTCATTTCAGTATTTCTAAATCTTCATTAACGCTTGACAGTTTTTTAAGATAAATGTTTTTATATTTTGGTGCATCAGTTGTGGTCTAGCAACAGCAGGCAAAGGCATGCCCTTTATCTATTTTAAGAAATGTAGTTTGGCAAATAAAATATTATCAGCAGTTCCAAAAGTCTTAGATGTGAGTAGAAAGACATTACATCCTGTGATGTTCCAATTGGGTCATGTAAGAAGCAGCTGCAAAGGAAAAGAAATAAAGAGCTGCCATGACAGTCAAGACCAAAATTGAGTATATTTTCTACTTTTAAGAAGTTTTTTAAATCATCTTTGACACAATTGTATAAATTATTTAGCTTAAAATGATTTCATATACAAATTAGAACCATAAACATGATGAAACTCAATTTAAATAAAACGCTAAAATAACCAAAAACCAAGTTTTTCTTTAAAACCTAAAATTAACTTTTCTAATAAACTACCTTTAAAGGTTATTCTTAATATAAAAATAAAATTTAAAAAAGAAAGAAAAAATTTTATATAAAAATGATTAGGTTAGGATAGAAAATCAATAGTTTATAAGAAAGTTTATTATTGTTTAATTTCCTGATTCTGTATTGAAGCTTATCCATTTTATGGTAATTAGAATTTTTTATAGAAAATCAATGATTTTTATTAAAACAAATTACTGAAGGGTCTTAACTGAAATTATTTTAATCTTTACTTTCTGAAAACAAAATTGGAAGCACTATCTAAAAGTAAAACTACGTTCAAGTTTTCCATACAATTTCTTGCTTTATTTCATTAGCTGAAAATTATAATATTTTTATGTAAAAATTTATTGATATATTTACTGAAAAAGCAGACTCAACTTACAAATCACTTACATTAATTATTTACAGAAAAACAATATTATAAAGACTATTTTTAAATTAAGGATTTATGTTGGGGGTCCGTTTCTATAGAAACAATTAATTTAGATAAATTTTGTAAAGAACTCACAGCAGTATTTTAAATCTAATTTTTTGATTTTAAAGTAAATTTTGAAACCGATTATTTTCACCTAAAATATTTTCTAATGAAAATATTATGAAACTGCAGATGCATTCTTTCTACTGTAAAAATAATTACAAATTTACTGTAATAGTATTAGCAAAATGATTTTTATTGTTTATTTTACAAGTTTTAAAACGTTCAGATTTGTAAAACAGAAGCATTTGAAAAAGTCAAGCTCTCTCACTGATTTATGAAAGAAAAAAGAACTAAACAATAAAAAGGTTTTACGGCATTTCTGATAAACTTTACAATGAGCTAAAAAAGTAGTTTTAAACAAGTAAAAAAAGTAAATTGCTACCTAATAAAAAATTAAAATATGTTTACGTAAAAGTGGAAACAATCTCATTATCTTAAAAATAGTAGCAACAATCTTATAAATTCTTTTAAAAGCATCTTCTTATAGTAATAACTTCTTTTAATAATATCTGGTTATGATTGAAAACTAAAGTTTAACATTTTTTGGAGCGTACTGTTGCAACCGATTTTCAACCAACTCACGCTTGAATGATTTCAACTAGTTTTATTTTTTGGGGCTCTGGTATGAGCCAAGTAAACAAAAAAAAGTTGAACTATAATTCAAACTATTAGCTGATGTTATATAAGGTTTTTGAAGAATAAACCAATATTTTTTAATTAACTCACAAGAAAATTTACTTTTAGATTAAATTATTAATTGAACAGATAATTCAGCGTTAATGAATAAGTGGTTCTTGAAAGAACCTTGCATTTTCTGACAATTTAAGCTATCGTTGTGGCTGGTCTTGCTTTTTTCGGCAACAGAACTGCTTGGATATTTGGAAGAACTGCTTCTTGAGCAATTGTTACAAATCCAAGTAATTTATTTAACTATTCAACATTTCGAATCGCTAATTGTAAATGACGAGGAATGATTCAAGTTTTCTTGTTGTCCCGAGCAGCAATTCCAGCCAATTCAAGAACTTTAGCACTGAAATATTCAAGAACAGCTGCAAGATAAACTGGTGCACCAGCACCTACACGTTGAGAGTAATTGCCATTTCTCAACAATCGATGAACACGACCAACTGGAAATTAAATACCAGCCCGTGATGATATGCTTTTTTAATCTTGATTTGAAACTGTTATTCGTCTTTGGCATTTTAGATTTTTCTTTAAAATACTTTTAATTAAAGTTAAATTTTGAACGTAGCGACTTTACAGATGTAGTCATAAATTATAATTCATGAGATAAGGGTAACTGAAGTTACTTCTTAGAAACTCATATAGTGGCACACTACTTATGTGTATACCAATGGGCAGATGCGCTATTTCAAAAATTAAAAACAAATAGTAAATTGAATTTAACTTGATGACACTCAATTATTTAACTTAAAATGATTTAGTTTGATAAAAAATAGTGGTTCTGGAAAGAACCAGTTTATGAAAAATAACTAATTATTCATTTTTTTCGGCTGGTTCAGTCTTATTAAGTAATTTCGGTGTGGTGTTTGCACCTCCCTGTGCAATAGTTGCACCTCTCTGTGCAATAGTTGCACCTCCCTGTGCAATAGTTGCACCTCCCAGTAATTCAAACAAGTCTTCATCATTTCGAACTACTATTTGCAAACGACGCGGATTTATTCTAGCTCTCTTGCAGTCATTGCAGATTTTGGCAATAAAAATTGTTTGGACGTTTAGTAAAGTACCTCCTTTAGCCAATGCTTATCCCCCAAATTGTCTGTTCAATCATTCATTCGTTCGAGTCGCAAATTGTAGGTGACAAGGAATTATTCGTGTTTTCTTGTTATCACGAACAGCACTTCCAGCCATTTCAAAAACTTTGGCTGCAAGATAAATTGGCGAATTAAGAGTAATTCCTACTTTTCAATAACCGATGAGGACGACCAACTGGAAATTGAAGACGAGCACGTGATGATCTGATTTTTGATTTTGATTTAATATTTTGTAAAGTCTCCGCCATTTTACTATTTGCATTAAAATTTCTTAGAAAATGTTAAATTTTAGCGCGGCAACCTTACAGACGTTCTCCAAATAATAAATGGTTTTTGACGTGTTAGCATAATTACTGAATCTTATTGAGAGTTTTGTGCCTCAGAAAGTAAATGTTTTCTTGTATCCTTTTTTACAGATCGCCGAGGTTTGTAATAGAATATAAAATAAATTGCTTCTCTTACGCAGTAAAGTGTTTGTCAAACATAAAGTCTACATGTCAGCACAAGGTAAAGGACAAAACGGTTTACGGAAAAGACGTACGTGGCGTCGCAAAATATGGTATCTTAAATATGTAAAAGGTGTCAGATTGAAAGATACAAGGCGTTTGGCTCGTCGAAGTGGGGTTGAACGTCTTTTTGGTTTGAGTTATGTAGATAGCAGAGAAAGATTAAAAACATTTCTTCAATCTGTTCTTTTGGATTCTTGTATGAATGGCTTAAATGCCGATCGGGAGTTTATTACAATACGCGATGTAGCTCATGTATTGATTAAAAATCGAGTAATTTTTAAAGGAATCAATTATTAAGCTCCATAGTAGGTCCTTTTTAGGGCCACTCCTTTAAGAAACTGGTTTTGTTGCTACCAGTATAAATAAATGACTAATCTACATAGCACATTTAATACTTCGCTATATTTTCAACTAATGAGCCTAGGGAAACTGTTTGAAAGGACTTCCTTAAGGTTCATACGAAGATGGTGTCTCAGTCAGAAAACCAACAAGAGAATTCAGTAGTGTGCACTAAACATGTGACAATGTAAAAACAAAAATTGATATACTAAATGTTTTAAATGAGAGCAATAGGGACATTATAGTCATTTGTGTAATTTTCATTTTAGGTCATGTAGGAACCAGCTTCATTGTAAAAAAAAACAGGAGAGGTACTGTGATGACGCCGTATACCAGGAATGAGTATTTGCAGGTTAACAGCTTAATGAAAGAGCATCCAGACGCTCTAAATAGTATGAGGTTAAAAATTAAAAAAAAATGAATAAGCGAATGAACCCTATTAGCAGCTTAACGAATAAACAATAGATTCTGCTAAATCTAATAAGAGATCATAAAGAAGGTCCTAGCTTGTTCACTGCAAGGAAAAGCAAAAAGGTAACAATCCGTACTTTTTTTGGAGGATTGGAGCTACTAATATGTAACACATTTCATCTTTGGGTTAAATCAGTTATGATATCAGTAGATTTATCTGGTTAAAACCGGTTCTTTTTCGAACCATAATTCAAAACTTGAACCTATCAACAATACTTTCTTTGATTGCACAGTGAACACCATCATACAGAGCTTGGATTGATGTTAAACTTTACCGCGACTTATTATTCAGTATTGATAATGAAATTAATTCAATTAACGTTTAAGTTTTATTCTCGTAATATTGTTCGACATTTAAATCATGACCTGAAATGAAGGCAGAAAAATGAATAATTACACTCACTGAGTGATATACAAATTCTGATTAATCTTTTGAATAAAATTTAATGTGCAGTTCTTGAATTACTCGTAAGACTGTTTTAAGACTCTGTTTAAATAAGCAATCTATTTATAAGCGTTGTGAGACATAACTGTTACTATCATTTAAAAACAATTAGTTGAAATTATTGGTGGTCCTAAAAAGGACCTTCGGTTTGGTTACTTAACCACCGAACCCGTACAATGTACGACCTTGTCTTTTCAATGCATAAACTATATCAAGTGCTGTGACTGTCTTTCGTTTAGCATGTTCTGTGTAAGTAACAGCATCACGAATTACATTTTCAAGAAATACTTTCAATACTCCTCTAGTTTCTTCATATATTAAGCCAGAAATACGTTTGACACCACCTCGACGGGCTAAACGTCTAATTGCTGGCTTGGTGATACCTTGGATATTATCACGAAGGACTTTACGGTGACGCTTAGCGCCTCCTTTTCCCAATGCTTTTCCTCCTTTACCTCTTCCTGACATGATATTAGCTTATAAAACTTCAAATAGTAGTTAGGATTTACTGAGTCAAATATTTATACTAATTTTCAGACGCAACGAAGTCATGGCGACGTTTTCAGACGCAACGACTCAGTTAAGCATTTATCATAAATACTACATACGAAAGAGTTCCAAACTTAAACTCCAAATTTTTATTGTATAAAAAACTTCTCAGAGAGATTGATTTGTTCTTACAGAAAAAAAAATTCCAAAATATATGTAATATAATATATAAAATATATATATATAAGACATTTATTAAACAAAAATCAAAATAAAATACAATAAAAGTTGTACAGCTTTAAAAAAAATCACAAACACATTTGTTCAAATTTATAATTACCTTTAGAATCTACCTATCGTTTTTGGTTGATAATTAAAACTTTGTTGGCTAGAAAAGCGTTTTTGAGCAAATTACACAACTTGCAGCAAAAGTGTATTATTGTATCTTTCTTTATTTTTATTGTGTAACTTTGTTCCTTGTTTAATTCTATGTTTTGTTATTAATCACTCTGTTTTTAGGCATGTAAAGAATCCGTTAGATTGAAAATGAAAATCATCAGAAATTAGTTAAAAAGAACTTTTATCCAAAAAATGAAAAAATGTAAGCAAATAAAGTAAGTGATGAATGAAATTTGAGCAGTAACTTCCTGTTTGGCTATTTACAACAATTAAATATGAACTGTCATTAGATCCGAACCGAAGAAATGGTTATATTACTTGATAAAAAAGTTAAACAATAATGAAGTTTAAAAAGATAGTCTAGAAATGACTAAGTAAATAAAGTTGCACTGTTTCGTGAAGGTTTGTAATTTTGTATATATACTAAACTGTTGGCGCTCGAATTCTCTTGATCATAATAACCCTACAATGGCACGTACAAAGCAAACTGCTCGTAAATCAGCTGGTGGAAAAGCTCCTCGCAAGCAGCTTGCTACTAAAGCAGCTCGTAAGAGTGCTCCAGAAAATGGTGGTGTGAAGAAACCTCATCGTTATCGACCAGGAACTGTTGCCCTTCGTGAGATCCGTCGTTATCAGAAGTCAACTGAATTGTTGATCAGAAAATTACCATTCCAAAGGCTTGTTCGTGAAATTGCTCAAGATTTCAAAACTGATTTGAGATTCCAAAGTGGTGCTGTGATGGCTCTACAGGAAGCAAGTGAAGCTTACTTGGTTAGTCTATTTGAAGATAGCAACTTGTGTGCAATTCACGCTAAGCGTGTAACAATTTTGCCCAAAGATATCCAATTAGCTCGCAGAATTCGTGGTGAACGAGCGTAAATAGTTTATAATCTAACTGGTTCTTTTTAGAACCACCACAAACAATAGCGTTCGAAGTAACTTCATAATCAATTAAATATTTCAACATATACTTTACAAGCTATCTAAAAAAACTATTTTATATTTTGGTGACAATATATTACCGACAATGAAGTCTATTCAGTGATTTTTGTTATTTTGTTATAAACTTGAAAAATTTTTTGCAATTTTAACTGCAAAAGTTAAATGATGACTGAAGTTTAAACTTTTCAATTATAATGCTGCACCTTAGGCCAAATAATTGCTTTTTACTATTTAAACTCATCAAAGTTTAATATTTAAATAGATTTAAATAAATTTAAATAAATAAATTTATTTAAATTTAAATAAATAAAAATAAATAAATTTATTTTAGATGATTAGTTTAATAAAATGTATAACCAATAGAGTATATAAATGATGAGGAGCTAAATTATTTATTTGTATCATAAGTTCTACTTTATAGTAATGTACCAAATTAAATGTAACACAAATTGTAAACAATTGCAAAAATATGAGAAAACAAAATTTTAATTTATATACAGATCTGTATAATTTATTATATATATATGTATCTATAAAGGGCTAAGTTTTAAAATGGACTATAACAAATTTACTGTGCTTACAAAAAATTGTACACAAATCATCAACAATTACAGCTCGATTTATATCATGATGAAAGCTTTTAACTGTTTTATCACGGCCCAAAAATGTTCAAACTCTAATTAAAGCTGAAAAACTTCAGTAAAAATACTTTACGCTTTCGACTGTGAGTTTTTCTGCAGTCAGCAAAACGTCAGAAAGCTTAAAATTATGGGAAAGACATAACTTCCAGCAACAAACTATATCATTCCAATTTTCAAAAAGCTGTATCCATAACGTACAAAACTTGTTTCTAAAACAGTTTCCCTAGGCTCATTAGTTGATAATATAGCAAAGTAATAAATGTACTATGTAGATTAGTCATTTATTTATACTGGTAGCAACAAAACTAGTTTCTTAAAAGAGTGGCCCTGAAAAGGACCTATTATGGAGCTTAATAATTGATTCCTTTAAAAATTACTCGGTTTTTCATCAATGCATGATCTACATCGCGTATTGTAATAAACTCCCGATCGGCATTTAAGCCATTCATACAAGAATCCCAAAGAACAGATTGAAGAAATGTTTTTAATCTTTCTCTGCTATCTACATAACTCAAACTAAAAAGACGTTTAACCCCACCTCGACGAGCCAAACACCTTGTATCTTTCAAACTGACACCTTTTACAGATTTAAGATACCATATTTTGCAACGCCACGTATGTCTTTTCCGTAAACCGTTTTGTCCTTTACCTCGTGCTGACATGTAGGCTTTATGTTTGACAAATACTTAACTGCATAGGGGAAACATTTTAAGTTCTATTCTATTACAGACCTCAGCGATATGTAAAAAAGGATACAAGAAAACATCCATCTTATGAGGCACAAGACTCTCAATGAGATTCAGTAATTATGCTAACAAGTAAATGACCAATTATTATTTCGAATACTTCTGTAAAGTTTCCACGCCAAAAATTAACATTTTCTAAGAAATTTTAATGCAAATAGTAAAATGGCGGAGACTTTACTAAATATTAAATCAAAATCAAAAATCAGATCATCACGTGCTGGTCTTCAATTTCCAGTTGGTCGTACTCATCAGTTATTGAAAAGTAGGAAGTACTCTTAATGGGTAGGTGCTGGTGCACCAGTTTATCCTGCAACTGAAGTTCATGAAATGGCTGGAAATACTGTTTGTGATATAAAGAAAACTCCAATCATCCTCGTCACCTATAATTAGCGATTCGAACGAATGAAGAATTGAAAAGACTATTTGGGGGCTTAGCATTGGCTACTTCACCAAACGTCCAATCAATTTGATTGCCAAAAAAGACTAGACCAGTCAGAAAGAAAGCTTAGATTTTCGGTCTATTTAAAGGTTCTTCTCATGACCACTTGATAATCAAACCATAGTTCAAAAGAAACTTCAACAGATCATGAAAGGTTGAAATAATTCTCAAAACGACTTAAGTTTCAATTAGACGATTTTAATCAAGTCATATCACCCGTCATATGGGCCTCGGTAGATGGTGATTGAGGTCGCGAAAAACAACTTGCTAGCATTGTAACAATATATAATTAGGTGTTTTGCAAACGTCTAAAAAATATTTATAAAAAAACATTATTTCTGGTACGCCGATCAGTAGATATCTAAATCTCAATATGTCGGAACCAGGAAAAGTTGGTAAATTAAAATTGAAGCGAAAAAGCCGTTCTTTGCGTGCCTGTCTTCATTTTCCAGTGAGCCGTGTTCATAAACTACTGAAAGATGGAAACTATAGCCGGCGCTTAGGTCAGACAGCACCTGTTTACCTTGCAGCTGTTCTCGAGTATTTGAGTTCTGAAGTTCTCCAAATAGCTGGTAAAGTTGCTCATGACTGCAAGAGAGCTAAGATAAATCCTCGTCTTTTGCAAATAGCAGTTCGAAATGATGAAGACTTGTTTGAATTACTGGGAGGTGCAAGCACCACACCGAAATTACTTAATATAACTGAACCTGCCGAAAAAATGAATAATTGTTTATATTAAATAAACCGGTTCATTTTAGAACCACTATTTTTTTTTCAAACTAAAAAATTTTCATTTAAATTATTGAGCGTCATCAAGTCAAACTCAATTTGCTATTTATTTTTAAGTTTTTGAAATGGCGCATCTGCCCATTAGTATACACATAAGTAGTGTATCACTATATAAGTTTCTAAGAAGTAACTTCAGTTACCCTTATCTCATGAATTATAATTTATGACTACGTTTGTCGCTACGTTAAAAATTTAACTTTAATTAAAAGTATTTTAAAGAAAAATCTAAAATGCCAAAGACGAATAACAGTTTCAAATCAAAATTAAAAAAGCATATCATCACGGGCTGGTCTTTAATTTCCAGTTGGTCGTGTTTATCGATTGTTGAGAAATGGCAATTACTCTCAATGTGTAGGTGCTGGTGCACCAGTTTATCTTGCAGCTGTTCTCGAATATTTGAGTGCTGAAATTCTTGAATTGGCTGGAATTGCTGCTTGGGACAACAAGAAAAGTCGAATCATTCCTCGTCATTTACAATTAGCGATTCAAAATGATGAAGAATTGAACGAATTACTTGCAGGTGTACCAATTGCTCAAGGAGGTGTTTTACCCAATATCCAAGCAGTTTTGTTGCCGAAAAAGACTGGGCCAGCCACAAAGAAAGCTTAAATTGTCAGAAAATGCAAGGTTCTTTCAAGAACCACTTATTCATTAACGCTGAATTATCTGTTCAATTGATAATTTAATTTAAAAGTAAATATTCTTGTGAGTTAATTTAGGAATATTGGTTTATTCTTCAAAAACCTTAATTATCATCAGTTAATGATTTGATTTATAGGTCAACCTATTTATCTTTACTTGACTCATACCAGAGCCTACCTTATTTAATTTAAATTCTTTGCAAAAATTATCTAAATTAATTGTTTCTCTAGAAACAAACCCTCAACATAAATCTGTAGTAAACGAAATAGTCTTTAAGATATTGTTTTTCTGCAAACATTTAATGTTTATGGTTTGTAAGGTAAGTCTGCTATTTCAGTAAATATATCAATAAATTAACCTTTCATTTACCTTGCTATAAGGTGTTTACATGAAAAATATTATAACTTTCAGCTAATGAAATAGAGCAAGAAATTGTATGGAAAACTTGAACGTAGTTTTACTTTTAGATAGTGCTTCCAATTTTGTTTTCATAAAGTAAAGATTAAAATAATTTCAGTTAAAACCCCTTCACCAATTTTTTTAATTAAAAACATTGATTTTCTATCAAACATTCTAATTACTATAAAATAGATAAGCTTCAATATAGATTCAGGAAATTAAACAATAATAAACTTTCTTATAAACTATTGATTTTTTGTTCTAGCCTAATCATTTTTATATAAAAGTTTTTCTTTCATTTTTTAAATTTTATTTTTATATTAAAAATAACCTTTGAAGGTAGTTTAATAAAAAAATTATTTCTAGGTTTTAAAGAAAAAGTTGATTTTTGGTTTATTTAGCGTTCTATTTAAATTGAGTTTCATCATGTTTATGATTCTAGTTTGTATATAAAATCATTTTAAGCTACAAACAATATATACATTTGTGTCAATGATGATTTAAAAAAAACTTCATAAAAGTAGAAAATATACTCAATTTTGGTTTTGACCGTCATCCCATCACCTTATTTTTTCCTTTGCAGCTGCTTATTACATGACCCAATTGGAACATCACAGGATGTAAGGTCCTTTCTACTCACATCTAAGACTTTTGGAACGGTAATATTGAGTTTGTTTCTGTATTTTTTGTGTAAATTCCAGTACTTTGTAGTTATTGTAGTTCTCTCATTTCTTTGTCTATCTGATTGTTTCTTGGAAGAACTTTTTTGAAGTTGATTGTGAATGGTGATATTATCCAAACCCTGACCGTTGTTATCAGCCGACTTTCACAATTTGATAAAGCTCTCCTGAAAAGATAATTTTATTAAAGTAAATAGTACAGATATGCTTTGGTAAACGCTGATAATAAAAGATTGGTATTCATTAAATAAGATATATTAGCAATTCGAAAATTTTTGATATTTTTGATTCCAATTTTAAAATTACAAATGTTTTCCATAATTGTAGATTTTTATTCATATTTTGTGGAAAAACTTTTTTCTTTTCAGATGATTTTTGCTTAATCATCAACAAAACATTTTTATAAATTCTAAGTTTGTTAAAAACAATTGAAAGAGATAAAAAAAGAGGAAATGTTTGTTTCAATTTGTATTTCAACTCATTGATTACATTCTGTGCACTCATTAGCCTGCGATGTTAATGTGATTAAATCATTCCTTAGGAGGACATTATTGTTTTAAACACAAGCTGTAACAAACACTAGCGTAACAAACACTGCGCAACGTTTAGTACTATAAAAAGAATCCCTAATAACGCATACTTGTATAAACTTCCTTCAAATGATATTTACTTATGCGATAGAACATTAATCTAAAGAATGTACTTTGCCACGACGATTTATAAAATTTATGGTTTGGTAGTTATAATTTT
The DNA here is from genome assembly GCA_034620365.1 of Pegea sp. RAD2-039. Classification (NCBI taxonomy): domain Eukaryota; kingdom Metazoa; phylum Chordata; class Thaliacea; order Salpida; family Salpidae; genus Pegea; species Pegea sp. RAD2-039. The sequence continues at coordinate 27,877 of JAQGEQ010000268.1, forward strand.
TAATTGTTAACATGTGATTATAATTATAACTTATCTACAAAAAGATGAAAGATAAAGTGATTTTCTAAACTACGGGTTGCAATTTATAAATATCTTAAAGATTGAAAACATCTCAGTAAATTGCAGAAGCTTATGTTTTTATTTACTTTAATAAACGAGTATTTTTATGATAATCGAAACAACATAATTAGACTATTTTTACAACAAGTAAATATCTAATTGCATTAGAAATTTGTTATTTAGTTTGTATATAGTGTAATGTAAGACAAGATAAACATTCATATTTGGATATGAAGAGCCATTGAAAAAATACATTCGCAAACTTAGCTTGATTGTTATTTAAATCAATAAAAGCAAATTACTTTGTAGATTATTATGATAAAAAGAAATGATAGAGTTTTAAGATTATAAATATGATGCAACTTCTTTTGTTATTAGTAAAAATAAAACAAAGTTAATATTTTTATTAGAGCTAAACGCATTAGTAAGAAAAGTAATCAAATTTTATATTAGATCATAATATTGAAAAACACATTTTTTTACATGTCTGAATTTGTGAAAAATTATCGTTTGTCTGTAATGTTTTAAAGTTTAGGTTGTATATACATTTAAAAAAAATTGAACTTTATTACGAGTTTAAAGAATTTATGTGATCTTTTTTATCTTAATTTTATTAATTTAATTTTTTGTTAAACCAAAAACATATTCTATAAGAAAACTAAATAATACAATAATGTTAGATTAAATTTAATTAATGAGTACTATATATGAAGACTGACACTCTAATTGCTTTTGAAAAATAAACTTAATTGATAAAAGTAGTTTACATTACAACAAATTGGTTTATAATCAAAAGTAAAAAAAAATTGATTTAGTATAGCAAACAAAAAGATAAAATTGTTCCACTTATATTTAATTTTAACTTTGCTGGGTAGAAAGTCTAATCTTTTAATAAAAAAACAAAGTTTATTATTATCTAAAGTGTAGTTTATACAATATTTAAAAGATTGGATCATATACTATGAAATAAATTTCTTTATATCAATTTTAAAAGATTAATACAATCAATCTATACTATTCTAATAATTTAAGTCAGTAATTTTAAACTTTTACTTAAAACATATTTTTAAGCTCACAAGTAATTTGCAGAACTATAATAGGTATTAAGAAAAAAACGTTTTTTGTTTATTCAAAGAAAAGTCATTTTAGAGAAGCTTACCATAATTTTTTAAAGTAACAAATAAAACGCCGTTTCCTTGTTACTTGTTTATATTTGCTGGCTCATTTGAATCTAGAAGCTTTGGTCATGAAAAAGTAGATGAAGTGCTTAGTTGAGTGTAGTTGTGCAGATTCAGTAACTAATTTACTAAATAAAATACAATCAAAAGTTAAAATAAAAACTTCAGCTGTAATTCATCCGTTTTTCGACGTTTGAAAAGATTTAAAAGAAATATTTAGTTGGATCCGAAGCGTGAATTGATTTCCTTTATGCATATGATTGATTAATCGATTAAATTTATATAAAATTGTAATGAGTAATTTGTAATAAAATTGTTTTAACTAAATGATTTGTATAAAACTTGTGATAAATTATTATATTTCAAAAAGATATCAATTTAACATATTTTGGTTTTTTGAAAAGAAAATTTTGGTTGAAAATGTATTTATAATTTTGTTACACTAAATAACTTTGGTAGACGTTTCTGCTTATTTGGTTGGAAGTAAAGACTATGGTAGCCCAGAAAAAAGCGGCCTGAACCTATGTTTTAATATACAGAAACTAAGGGCCACTTTTGACAAACCTTTTTTATCAGCACAATCTGACAATAGTGACCGCCAATCTTTCAACAAAATTTGCTCCCTTGAGAATCTATCAATAAAGTAAATACTTCTGGTTTCATCTCGCTTAATTTATAAGAGAGATATAAGGAATATTAAAATTATTAAAGTTGAGTTAGAAAAGGTTAAGAAGTTTAAACAGTTATATAGGGTCAAAAACAAATGGACAACGTAGTAAATACAGTTCCATGTTAAAAAACCCACTAATCACCAATGTTCAAGCTTGTAACCTCTATAAACTGAAAAGACCGAGCAACTAAATTTCCACCATCAGCTATTCCAATAAATAAACATGTAGTTAAAAGTTAAACTTCATAAGGTAAACTCTTCACAAATAATTAATCATCAAATCATAAATAAGTGTTGAATTTTTTTGAACTTTTTTTGCAGTAGATGCTTAAATATCTAACTACATTGAAATAAAATAGATGTATGGTTTTAACTGCAAAGTTTGTAAAATTAAAATTCTTAGAACTACAAAACTAATATTTATTGTTTATAAACATTTTTAAATAAAAATTATTATTATAAGTATGAAAAAATATTCCAAACCTATTTTAAGCCTTTTCTTATAAAAACGCACGCCAGCTATAAATAAATTAGAATTGAATAATATTATAAAATATGATAAATAGGTAAATCTAGAAAATTGTAGTTAGGTTGAAAGTAAATAGAATAATGAGTTGAAGACTAATTAAGTAAATATATAAGAAAACTTACTAAGGTCATTGTAATAGAAGATTAACAATTTAAAAGATCTTTTATAAGTTATTATGAACTGTTTTGAAAGAGTATAAAATTACGAATTAAAAAGCTTTCTTACTAATTCTTAAGTGTTAATAGAACCACAAGCAATGTTTACTAGAATATTTCACGAATGTAAAACATGTTAGAAATATGTTATTGGCTCTTTATGAAAAAAATTTCTTCTAAACAACAATTAAAATTCGATAAAGTGTTTAATCTATTTTTATTTACATTCTTATTAGTAATATCACTTTTTTAGTAAAGTAAAACTTCATTTTCGTACAAGAACTATTACAAGTACTTTATAAACGTTATACCATCACCATTACGAATATGTTTTATATTGATTTTAGCGAGTTAATATAAAAGCAATAATTCTATATAAGAATTTATATAAAATATTTCAAAATATTTGAGTTTTAGTTGCTAAGCTTATAGTTTGATTTTTATTTATTTTTTGCACTAAAAATGCTTATAAAATTAGTTTTGTTTATCAGTATTTGTAAATAACTCAGAATAAACCAGTTTTAAAATCTTAAATGGCTATATTTATCTTCGTTTTTACTGATAAACAAATCATTAGGTACACCTTAGTACCACTAACGAAGTATTTCAACCAAATTATTTTTTATCTTATTAAAAGTATTTTCTATTCAATTATTTTGAAATAGAATCAGCTGTAATCAGCACACGAATACTGTCATTTTACATTTGAGGTAGATGTAAAAACTGCTTATGTGACTAACAAAAACTTAGTTTGAGTTTTATGCTGATATATTCACAGGCTGAGTTTTATAAGGATAATTTTGATTGGCTTCAGACACTTTCTAAAGCAGAAGTTACATCACAGTTCTTTGATTTTTGATTTAACTATTTCAATGATTAGTTCAGTTTATACAAAATAGATTTAGTGAATAATTGAACTTTATGCATTAGAACTTTACTTTTACAATTTTAATGTTTTTGAGTTTAGAAATATATTATGGATAAAGGACTACAGATAAAAATTCTAGTTTTTCTTTGTATTGTTTTTATTGCTGGAACATTAACTTTTGCTGTTCTTTATGGATTTCTAAAAGTGGTAACACACAACTCAAATCATTCTATAAACCAGTCACAGCACTTCAAACAAAGTATTGCAAATTTCAAATTAACTAAATTTTGTGATTTTGTATCGAAAAGTTGGTAGATGTAATTAAATTTATTCTTATTTCAGACTTATGTCAAACTCCTGGTTGTATCACTGCTGGTTTGTTGTTTTTTGCATATTCATTGTTAGCATAATGCAAAATAAACTTATATTTTAACATAATATCTAACATACTTCTATATATACTTTGTATATAATATGTTCTTAACTATATCTATTTTAATCTTGGGCTTACAAATGTTGTAGAATAATTTTTGAGATAATTTCTTTATCAGTAATTAAAAAATAAGTTTGGAAAAAATGATTAATTTTCTATAATTAAATAAAATTTTTTTTTTCCGAAAAGATAAAGTTTCGGTCTTTAAAAGACATACAGACATTTCTTCTCAAAATTCTAAATTATTTATTCTATTTTTATCAGTTTTTGTGATTCTCAAACTTTTTATTTAAGCAAACCGAGTGCTGAGTTCTATGGACATAACTGCAGATCCCTGCGAAGATTTTTATCAATTCTCTTGCGGAGGATGGATAAGTCAGCATCCTGTTAATTCTGAAAATGGAGAAATTTCTGTCGAAAAACAGTTAGAGCGTGAAGCAGATAAGATTGTCAAAAGTAAGTAATAAGAAATATCAAACATTCTTACATTTTGCAGCTTTAATAAAAATAGTCTTTCTATGTGTAATAAAATACACTAATATACTAATCCAAACTACTTTTTTGTTTGAATTTTTATAGACGCCATAGAATCACCAATTAAAGTTGAAGATTCTGACTCATTTAAGAAAGCAAAAATGTATTATCAATCTTGCATAAACACAAGTAACATAAATCTCTTAATTTAACATTTAACAAAATGCTTAGTTTATTGGTCGTTTACGAAAAACTTGTTGAAACCATAATAAATAAAAGCACAGAGTTTAATACTAACTCAAACTAACGAGCTAGGACAAGGTCCAATTGTTTAAATTTTTTAATTAATCATTAGTTTTTTGTTCGTAGATAATTTTCTTTTCTTTTTTGTTATAAGATGTTATAATCGTAATAGATTTAAATAACGAAGTCTAAGAAAAATAATAGAAGTATTTTAATAGCTCAAAGTAATACGTTGGGAAATGGTTCAGTTGATGAGCTTATAAACCGAATGGGTGGATGGCCAATACGCTCAGGTGCTAACGTCTCAAGTGAATGGACTTATGAAGACACATTTGCAAAGTTTATTGCTAAATTCGGTTCTTCCCTTTCATTGCAAACTACAGTAACTGAAAATTTCTATCGTGCAAAAGAAAGCATTATACTGGTTGGAAACATTTTTCATTTATTTGCTTGTATCTTTAATGTAGGTTACATCAATGTTTTGAAAGTATCATAAAAATATCAAGGTCAAAACCAATAAAAATTTTCACAGATTAGTATAGCACAATTTATTTACGATGGAGGGTTTTCGATCAGTAATACAGCCAGACAAAATGGATTAAGAAAAATTGTAGATACAACAGAAGAATTTGATTATGATGATTATGATGATGGTTATCTTATGAAAACTACTAATTTTCTGAAAACATTATCAGTTAAACAGCAAAATGCTGAGGAGCTGGCAAAGCATGTTAGTTTATGCAGATTTAAAAACACTTGTTGCTATATAGTACAAGTTCTACTTTTGAAAATTTAATTCTGGTTTTGTTTGATTAATTTTAAAAAATGAATATGTCTTTTGGCTCAACAGATAAGCGAGTTTAACGACAAACTTTGGGGAAAAAATTTCTTTGTTGATATAAGTAATGGAACTTCTACTTTTGAAAACTCTGAAGACTTTTCTTTAAAAGATCTAAACACTTTCACTAACAATAAATTTAATTGGACCAGTTATTTCAAGCAGCTGTTTGTTTATGCTGAAATCAAATCTATTGAAGTCAATGAAAACCTTGTAGTAAAGGTGTTAAATACGAACAATATAAAAAATTTTGTTGAACTTATAACAAACGAAACAAAAGAGTAAGTAAATGTAGTTTATGAAACTCCAAATTTTTAATTTTAATCTATTCTTTAGGTTTATACAAAACTATTTAGTTTATGAAGTATTGCAAAAAAATACAGTCCATATTTCAATGTCAGCACTTCAAGCCAATAAAAGGGCCTCTTCTACATTTGATATCCATCCTTTTGGACAAAAATCTTTTTGTCTTTCTGAAGTCAGAAACGCTTTTATCTTACCAATTGCATCAGTTTTTGCAGAATCTATAAAGGATCACAAAGAAACAAAATCGAAGGTTTTAATTAGCTAATTTTTCTGTTTTAATAGATTATTTAGATATACTAAATTAATAAAAATTCAATTTAAATTACTTTTATACAAAACAGTAAATACGTTAAGATACTTTCATAGCTTGAAAACTGAACATTTTTGAGCTGAAAGTAAAAGAGTTATATTTTAAACATTAAAAAAACTGTAAGACTTGACATATTAAAATTACTTATGATTTGCTTGTTTTTTATATTATTATTTTTATTGCTGCTAACATTTTATTTTATATATTGCTTTAAAAATCAAAAAAAGATGATTTCTTTATTTATAGGTTACTGATATGTCTAAACACGTCAAAAGGGCTTTTAAAAAGATTGTTAAAAACAGTAAATGGATGGATAGCGCTACAAAAAAACTAGCTTTACTTAAAGTTAATAAGATGGTAGAGATGATATCATACCCAGATTTTGCTTTAAACAATAGAACCAAAATGGATCAATCGTATGAATTTTTGAAAATCAATAAGGAAAACTATTTAGAAAATCTTATCAATGTCCAGGCTTTTCGGTTTCGTAAAAACCTTCAAATGTTTGGGAAACCGATCGACAGAAAAATGTAAGTAGAATAAATGCTTTTACAAATGTTTTAAAATATACGATATGTTGGTGTTTAAACAGTTTTAGTGCTTTATAGTTTATAAGCTCTAAATGTTTTCTTTAAACTCTTTAAATAGTTGTTAAGATAGGTAAAGTTAAATCTGTATAGTTCTTTATCATCACAGTAATTATATTTTTCAGTACTTTAGTGAGTGATTTGACAACTGCAAATGCTTATTACAATCAGCTTAAAAACAATTTTTGCTTGCAAATGGGAATTCTTCAACCTCCATTTTTTGATAAAAATTATCCAGATTGTCTTAATTATGGAGCAGTTGGTTCAGTTATTGGTCATGAGGTAAATATTTTCGATTATCATTAAATTTAAACCAAAAAGTATATAATTTTAACTAGTATAGTAGTTTTCAGCTTTTCAACTATAAGTATTTTACTTATGAATATAAAATCTACAAAACTCAAATATATAAAACTGTAATTAATTAATTTTCTTGGTTTGAAAAATCATTTAATTCTTGTTTCTAAAATTAGCAATGATAACAATATTCTTTTAAGATTACACATGGATTTGATAGTCGGGGAGCTCAATTTGACTCCAGGGGAAGATTCCAGAACTGGTGGACTGCTGTCTCAAAGAAACGATTTAAAAAAAAAACTGAATGCTTTATAAAACAATACTCTGACCTCTATTTACCAGTGGCTGAAGCAAATGTAAGTTAAAGATTATTATGAAACTTTTCAATTGGAACACTTTTCATGTAATAAGATTAGAATAAAAATAATTCAAAAATTGTTTAGATTTTAAACTAAATCTTTATAGGTCGATGGAGAATTGACTCTTAATGAAAATATTGCAGACAATGGTGGTATAAGAGAAGCGTTCCTGGTAACATTTATGAACTTTTATCATATGGTTATTTTACTTAAACTTTTAAATTTGTTAAATAGGCTTACAAGGAAAGTCAAAAACAGAATGGTGTGGACTTTAAGTTACCAGGTCTTTCCAACTTTACATCTGAACAACTTTTCTTTGTTGGGTTTGCCCAAGTATGCCAAACAGCTTATTTAAATTTACTTTAAATTAATTCATCTGTAGTCTTGTATTAGGTTTTCAATGATTCATTTAATTATACGGTAAATATTACCAAATTTATCAATTTGACTTCTTACACAATTTATTACCGTTTTTAGCGTGAAAAACTAAGTGTTACAATTTTTAGAAATATATCTTTGAAACTTATCTTGAAAAGTTTACAGATTTTAAAATTCTTGAAAACTACACATTATTCAAAATCCCTTTTTTAATTGTAAACTTAAAATTGTTTGTCTTGACAGACATTTTGCCATAATACAAACAAAGGAGAAGCTCAATTTAAATTAATGGAAGATGAGCATAGTCCTACAATGTTCAGGTTATTTTTTGAAGCTGATAAACAATTGTTTAAACTAAAATGATTACAGAGTCTCAACTGTACTAAAGAACTTTAATCATTTTGGTAAATCATTTAAGTGCAAAAAAGGACATTCAACAATGTATCCTGATGATTCCAAAACTTGTCGAGTGTGGTAGCTTAAATCAGTTGTTTTATTTATAGATGTGAATTTCATTGATACAAAACTGAATCATTTATTTCTAACTATCATTTACTCGAGACGATTTCTTTCAATAAAACTTATTCTATGTATGTTTTTAGTTTTTATCTAGTTTTGTTATTTTGATCTATCATCTAATTCAATTATCTCTACTTTTACTATGCTGTAAACAAATAACTAAGTATTAAAAGTCTTACTTCTAAAATAATCTCAATTTTCTTTTAAATTTTTCTTTGAATTATGCTATTAAGTGATAACCTCCAAATTTCAATTTTATTTCATTTAAAGGCTCTTCAAAAGCTGTTTATTAATAATGAATTGACGTTTATGCAGAATTTTGTTCAGATTATATACAATAACTTTGCAAAAGTTGCTGACTTACCAAAAGTATTCTCAATTATTTGTTTTAATTCTACCATAAATTTTGTTTATATCTTGCAAAAATCTTTAGTGTTTTGTTTCTTATAAGTTTTTTTTTTAATTTTTGTTGATCTCAAGTCAATTTTAGATATCACTTTTACAACAACTTTTAATGGTTTCTTTACGATTTAAAAAATAGAATTATCGTTCTTCAAAAAATTCCTTGAGTTTTTTTCCTCAATTTAACCTTTTAACATCGGATTTACTTTAGATAGTACCAGATTTCGAATTAATCCTTTTAAAGAAGACTTTGATTAAATCGTTTAATAATTCAAAGACTCTAGAATAATTCTTACGTTATATACATTGACTTAAATATTTTTAAATCTTTTTACAATAAATTTTACTAATTAACTTTTACAGTATTCAACGTTTTTGTGATATCAAATTGCATTTGACAACTGGTTTGGTTGTTTTCCATAACTTCGTTTGAAATAAACATTTAATTCGTTAGGAATTTCATGTATCGGCAAATAAAGTAATGTTTTTTGTGAATCAGTGTAGCTTTTATTTAGATTCTATAAAAGATTACGTTGATTTCATCAACATTAAAAATTGATAAAAAGAAACTAAGCATTTAAAATAAAAACAATAAGACTACACAGAAATTACAGTAAACTCCATTATTCATTAATTCTATCGTAATTTCCACGATAAAATTTCCGTTTACTCGGAGTTTTAACGTTCATGGAAAACATTTGACGAAGCTTGAATTAAATCAAGTTATATATTTGATGAGATTTCTTCACTCATTTTCAATAAACACACATACATGTTTACTATCCTATTTTTATTTACTAAACTATCTAAAAAAATCAAATGGTTTATTAAAATTTGAATATTGCGGTTTAACTCGTCTAATATAATCTCATAAATATCATTTTCGTTTGATTTTTAATATTATATATTAGTATTTTAACAAGATTTTAATTTTAAATATAAAAGCTTCTAGTTTTATAGCCTTTTTTAAATCGTCTTTGTAAAAAATATCAAAACAATTTTAATTTAAAATGGTTTGATTTAGAAATTAAAATCATAAATAATCTGGAACTCACATTCAAATTGAATAAAAGAGTGACCAGCTCTCTCTTTAAAATCTAGAAATATTTTTTTAATAAGTAAAGGTCTTTATACAACAATCAAACCGGACTCATAACATAAAAATATAAAGGTAAAAAAAGAATGAAAGAAAAACCTAACCATCAATAGGATTTGAAAAAGACATAGCAGAAATAATTTATTGGGATTTTTATTATTGTTTAATAAACTTGATTATGTATTGAAGCTTCAGAATTTGTTTAATTTTCATATGACGCAAAAAAATCTTTTGCTTGTGTATAAAATGCCAATGCAATTTCTTTAATATTGTGTTAGTATAAAAAGTTCACCAGTGTTTAATTGTCAGTTAAAACAAATTTGAAAGAACTGGCTAAAAGCTAAAATTTGAAATATTTTTCAACAATATTTTAAAATTTGTGGCAACTGATTTATAAAATAAAAAATACTTGCTACCCTCCTTCGCATTTATTGAAATAAATAAATAAATGATGTTTTAAGCACAAAGATTTAGGCAAAAAATTATCATTATTAATATTACTATTTGAGCGAATGTCTACAAGTTTCATTTTGAAATTTCACAAATAGAATAATTTTAAATATAAAATTTTGCTTAGAATTATTCAACATTTAAGGTTTTTGATTTATAGGTATCAAAAATATTATCATAGATAAAAAATTGAATCAAAAGTTTATCAAAATATTTTATTGAAAGATTGTTATTTCTTTCACAATTAAATTAAATGCGATTGTATATTTGCAATTTGTAGGAAGTTACACAACACAAATCTTTAATAAACTCGTTCCTTTCCATGTCGTTGCTGTTGCTGTAACATTTATTTTGGTAACAGCTGGGTTTCCTTATTTTCTAGTTGGAATTATCTCGAGTCTCTTTGTTTTCTTTGCTGCAGTCCCTGCATAGCCTCTAACAAAAAATTTAATCGTCTTTGTAACTCTTCATCCTCTTCTTTTTGTCTTTCTTGATGGTCTGTGTTTAGTTGTAATTGTATTTGTTCTATCGCATGGATTTCGTCTGAGAAAGCTTGAATAATATTTACATGCATATTTTCTTCAAGTCTCACTTGATCTGTTCCCTCTTCTACCAGTTTTTTCTGTTCTTGTTTTTCATTTTCTTGTTGTTCAATTTCTTGTTCTGGTCTTTCTTGAGAATGTCTCAATATTTCTTGTCGTATTTGTTGTAAAATACGGAGTTTTTCACGGTAGTTTTGGGACTGCTCTTCTTCGTTCGCTTTATGTCTTTCTGGATCTCTTTCTATTTCTTGTTGTTTTTCTTGAAGCAGCTGGTTTAGCAATTGTAGTAAAATGTTCTGTTGTCGATCTAGCTCTTGCTTCGCATCTATTTTTCTTATGTTATGTTTTGTAATTTGTTCCTGTTCCAACTGCTTTAAATAACTAAATTCTTTATCATAATCAGGCACCTCTTGTTCTTGCCTCTCTTGTTTCTGCCTACTATCTTCTGCTCTTTCTAGAAGAATTTGCTCTAGTACTTTTATTACAAATTGTTGATGTCTTCTTGTCATATCATTTGATTGTTCTCTATCACAATGCTGTCTTATTAGTTCTAGTCGCAAGAGATCGAGTTCTCGACTAAATTCTTTTCTTTCTTTTACTTGCTTTTTCTTTTGTTCTTGACAAGGTAAATCATCACGGGTATCCCTAGTAAATTTTGAACATAAAATTGTTATACTACTTTAATTTTTCTTAGCGATTATTCAACTAATACTATATACTTAACGTCAATAAAATAAACTATTTGATTTTAAACTTCTATAGATATTCAAATTGCAATTAAACTTACATTTTGAGGCTTTCTTCACCTAACAGTTTTTGAAAAAGATTGAAAAATTTTTTACTTCAAACCTGTTTGCTACTTACTGCGACTTCTGTCTAGAAGATGTAATAAGCAAGTTATTGCAGCAGTTTATAAACAGTTTCATCTCAGTATGACGTTTTTTTAATCTATAACCCTTAAATTTTTGTAATTTATTCAAGCTAAAAACTTGCCGTTTAATCAAATGAAATGGAAATATACTCATATTTTGTTACAAAGAAAAATATATATTATTGAAATATAAAAATATTAAAAAAACATCGCTGGCACCCTATATCTGAGAATATCGCTTTTGATTTTCATTACTCAAAGTTCAAATTTTCTTGTCTTATATGTACTTACCTACCAACCTCTAAAACTGATGACAGGGTTAGTTCAGGTTACTATTAAGGCCTTATTAAAGGTTCGGAATAGTGTTGTGTGTCCTGAGTTATATATCTTGGGGGATTTTAATTCTAGTAAAATTGATTGGAATAACCCGAATTTAGCATTTATGAAAAACCGGTTTATCTCCTAGAAGTACCCTCGTTGATCCAGACTAGCAAGGCCGTTTTATGCCTGTGATATAATCGTGAGTTCTTCGAGATTTTTTTTAGTTGCAAATATGTTACCGCCAAAGCTGGAAATCGAAACTTGTGCGTCGTAAGCGATTGTGATAACTGCTACATCACATGGAGGGCTCTGGGAAAACTAGTTTATAATTTAAACTAATTTTAAGCAACTGCTTTTATCAACTGGTTTCTTGGTTAGAATCTTTGCTTGTGTAAATAAGTTATTTGATACTTTTTATTTTTACCAAATCATAAACTTAGTATTTGTAAACATATTTGAACTGAGATAAAAATGTATCATCAATCACTACATCCTTGAGATTACCAAACTTGCAGCTGTTTTGTTCTTATATTTCTTAATATATTTTCTAAGTAAAAAAAACCTTGCTCAAAAAATGTAAGTAAAATTTTATAGACTCTTCAAAACTATATCAAAAGTCAATTATTGCATAACTAACAAAACGTTATTAATGAATGTTAGTGATTTATGTGTGGAAAAACACCTAAATTTTTAAACACTTTTTGATATTGATAATTATATGATAATTTTGAACCATTTTTATAAAATAATTAATAGAATTTTCATGATTACATTTTTGTGGCAAGTCAGTTAAAAACAAGATTTCAAAAAAGCCTAACAGGTTCTAGATTTAATAAAGTACCATTTAAACCCCGTTTGCTTCATTTAGTTGTCACCAAATTGTCATAATTATTCTTACGCTTTTAACTAAGATATCTTATTTATTTATTTAAAAATTAGTATTTGTTATTGCAAGCTTGTTTTGATGAACATTGGATATTGAAGTTTACATTATACCTGAAAGTAATCATAAAATTAAATACTAATTCTACTACCAGATGGAAAAAACGTTTCAATTATTTTTGTTTGGTTGTTGTCATTTATAATACCTATAAATAATCGACAATTATCATTAACACACTAATATTATTATTTCTTGAATTTTAAATATTTCAAGACATTTGTTTGATCTTTTAAAATTTCTTTAAATAGAATTTGTATTCATTGGAGTCGGTACAAAGTCTTTTGTAATTTTCAGCCCGAAACTTTCCCTAGTTTGGTTTTGCTTGGAGTCTTTCATCATATTCTAATGAGATTGCTGCTTCTCCTGCAGCTTCGACAGATCTACCAGTACCTAAGTGTTGGTTGTTTCGCCATGCATCCTCACATTATCATTCTACTAGTGCCTGATTATTATTGCGCTAAGCTCAAATAATGAGTTAAGTCACCTGACAACAACTTGACAAACAAAATTATCATAATTTAATTAATTGTAAAAATAACCAATCTTAAAGAAAGCTTTATTCTTTAAAAAAATGCACGAAACAACAACAACAGAAAGTAGTAATTAGCAACCTAACTGTAAGTACAATGAAATAATAATAAGATACTTATGTATAGGTTAGATATTACGAAATAAATATCAATTAGAAATATATTAATATTATCGCTTACATTAAAATGAATCCATTTTCCGAAACTAATCAGTTGATTACATCATAATTGAAAAGATATATCACAAAACGTTATCGGAAAAGTAATTTTCCTAATACATCATTAATGTTCAACTACAACCTTGGTAAAAACTTCAGCTATCAATTCATTAAAACTTATTTCGAAAGTGGAAAAGGAGATCTCTATTTCAGTCCAGAAATGTTAAAATCAAAAATGCGTTTGGGTATTTCAGTACCTCTCCTGTTTGCTTTCCTGATCTTTATACAAGTATTTCATCATCTCATTTTATTCTTTCAATTATCATTATAACTTTCAATACTTGTTCACTTTTATATATTTGTGTAGATTTTGGCCACATATTATTTTTCATTATCAAGCTCGAAATGTCAAATAAATCTAAAAATGTAAAACAAAATATCAGTTATAATCCTGTCTACTAAGATTTATAATAAATATAAATATATTGTTCTCTTATCATTACCCTTCTAATAAATTCAATCATTTATTCATTTTATCGATGAAACCATTACTACTTTTATAAAATAATTCTTTTTTAGAATGATTCAAAGGATAAATGTTAAACTTGAAAGTATTTACAAATATATTCTAAATGTAAAGAAAAATCCATGAAATACTAAATAAGATTATTCAATTTTCAGTTTTCTAACTGTTAAAAAATTGTATAGCAGTGAAATTCAGTAAATATAATAATAGTTTAGAAAATATTGATTTGTGTGTGAGAACTTATCTTTTATTTTCATTCTGTTTTCAGTTTTATGAAAACTAATTTTACAAAAGAAACAAAATTTAGCTAAATGAACAATTGTATTAGATATAAAAATACAGAAGCAAAATTAATTAAAAATTAGATTTTAAAATTTTCACTTTCCAATAATAATAGAAAATTTTGTGAGTTGAATATTTTTATGACACATTTTATCATGATAAGATAGGAAGTAGCGGAAGTTTAATCACCGCTTGATAGCTTCAAGTTAGAAAATCGAATTATTTTAATCTTTGAAAATCTTCGTTTTGTTTTAATGAATAATAGAGCAATTATTTAATAAAAATTAACTATATAATCTAACTACTTAATTTACCAGCTAAAGTTTCTTTTTATCAAAATTAAATATTAACAGATTTTATTTTTAAACGTTTATTCATAATTAGGTTAAATAACTTTTTTCAAATTTATTATTTCATTTTTAAATTTTGATAAACAAATGTATGTTGTCATCTCACTGCTAAAACTTAATTGGTAGATTAGTGGAAATAAATATATACTTTCATGATAAATGTATTGATAAGAATTTTTTTCATACCTACGTGTTATAAGAAATTTTTAATCACTTTCATTTGGTTTAAATCATGCCATGAAAATATTAAAGCTTTGATATTTCATCTGAAGTTAAAAATGATATGATTTATATCAAAAATAGCTATTAATTTTAATTTTTATATCTTTTATGTTTAGTGTAATAATAAAACTATTTTCCTTTAAACTCAATTAAAATAATCTGTGTCTTGGTACCGAGTTGCAAATATCAATTTTTGAAAGTAATGTTTAAATTCATTAAATTGAAAATTTTATTGTTAAAATACACGAAAAGTAAAATCTACAATTGGAATTACATCTAATTAACATCCTCAAATTCAAGCTGCTCACTAAAACTACTCTTTTATATGAATTTTAAATGATGTCAGAATTTAATGATGTCAATTAAAATGATTTGTGTCTTTAACTTTAATAATTATTATTTACTTAAATTTTTGATAATATTTTTAATTAATTCAAAATCTAAACATTTTTATGTAAATGTAAAATTGCAAGTATAATGCTAATTTTGAAATAACAATTTGACCTTTAAATATTAGAAATATAAAACATCATTGTTTAGTTTTAGATAAATATAAAATTCACGGTTTTTAAGATAAAATTATTTGTCAAATTGAACTCTAAGTTGATTTTGAAATTATGTTCGATGTTTGTTCGGAAATTAGTTTTGAAATTAATTCAGAATGATTTCAAAATTATAAAAACAAAATGTAAATTCGAGTTACTTTTAATTTACTTTTACTACAATTATAATTTCAATTTAATTAACATGAATAATTTGAATAGCTAAATCAAAATTTTAAAGTTTGTTTTTAAACCATTATATTATTTCATAGATTTATAAAAGTATTTGTAATTTCACGAAACTATTCAGTAAATCATCAACTTATTTTCTTCACGTTTTTACTTAAATATTTATTGGATTGATTCAACTTCCTATCTTTGTGGATAAAATAGTTCCTTAGCAAACCTTTTGTGCCTTAAAATTAATTAGTTGCTTAAATTGAGAGTTTTTCTTAATTTTCTTTTTAAGTTTTAGAAAATATTTGTTTGAAATATAATTCTTATTCTAAATGAATGTTACAAATACTATTAGAGTTTTGTTTGTATAAATTAAGTCTTTTATTTGAAATCTAAGAGCAAAAAACCAACAAATTGTAAACTATATTAAAGTTGAATATTTGACTAAAATTTATTTCAGTTTGTAATTAGTCTTTTAAAGGTCAAAAAAATTACTTATTTTGATAAAAATATTAATTCACAAAATTTTAATTCTAAATTTGTATATTTAGTTTATTAACTCTCTTTTAATTTTGTGCAAATAATTTTAAAACCTTTCTTAAATCTGATTAAAGGGTGGTTATTTAGTTTAAAATCACAATTTAGGTAAATATAAGTTTTGGTAACTTTACAATCATGAGTGAAATTAATATGTTTCCTCTAAGCTTAAATCTCTATTATTTAAAGTCAAAAAAGTTTCTTGATTCAAAGCGCATTAATTTTTAGAGTTTTTTTAAAGATATATTTCAATTATTTAATTTCCTGTAGTTTTTTTTAATTTTAAATAAAACATTTGCTGTAGGGGTAAAAATTTAAACTAATCTGATTTCAATTTCAGTTTTGTTTTAAGTGCTTTAACTGAAAACAAAAATATAAGTTGTATTTGAAAATGCTGCAACTTTTTCAATGGATTTGTTTGGTGGTTTTGTTTACTTTCACTTTGAATGGAAATTGTGAGTAACTAACAAATCATTAAAAAACAATTAATTTACTTTCGAAATAATTAAAATTGAAAATAACTTTTAGATACCGTTCTTTTGTTCTGAAAATTAATATTTTAAAGAATTTAATTTAAAAAACCTGTTTTTAATTTGACTGTAAACCATTGAAGCTTACCTTTTTTAAATAATCTCAAAAGGCTTCTTTTTAAACAGATATTGGTGCAAGACCTTATGATAGCATTAGATCTTGTAGGCCTGAAGACGGATATCACAAATGCCAAATTATAGCATTTGGTTCCGGTTTTAAATTTGGTGAAGAAGATTGTATTAGTAGGCGTTTAGCTTATTACCTTTGTGGAGTTACATTAAAATGTACCGATGATGAAGTTCTGTGTCAAAAAAGGTGAAAAATAAACTTTGCTTATTTGTAATTGCACATCTTAACAGAATTTATAATATATTTAAAGTTTTAATTCCTTCGTTAACTAATTTTTTTCATACTATATCAATAATCATTTCAAAGTTTTTGCAAGAGTAAAAAAAAATAGAATCATTTATTCAAATAAGGTTAAGTAGGTTCTAATTCTGCAGATTCAAAGTTTAAACAAATATTAAAATCAAAATCAAAACTAAAATTTGTTTAATTTAAAACTTAATATTTTTCTATTAATTTTGTTCAAACCATTCATCGATTAATTTTCTCAAAAGTTTTTAAGTTTGCTTCAAATGATTTTGTAATCAAACTTAACTTCTGGGTTAAAATTAATACTTTCATAGAAAACTGAATAAAAATTGAAGCTAGACAAACTGATATTTGTTGTGATTAATTTTTTTGAGATATTTAAAAAAGTTGACTAGTTTACTTGGGTGAAGGAAATAATTATAAAAAATTGAACAAATATATTCTTAAACGAATTGTTTAAGCAGATGTGTGAAACGAAAATACATACATTTTTATTGCGACAAAATAACTTCCACTTTTTTACAACTTCGATGTCATCCTGATGAATTTCTGTGTCAGAAAACTAAAGAATGCTTAACAAGAAGAATGATGGATTTTCCTTCGTATGTGTTTTTTTCGGATCGTTGTCAAATTAAAAAGGTTTGTAATTTAAAAAATACTATTTAATTAAAAAAAATGACGTTTTCATTTACTGGTTTATGAAAACAAAAATTAAACGGCCTACACTTTGATAAAGAAAAATTTATACAACATTAAATATCTAATATAATGAATAATACTTAACTTTTTATATAAATTAATATTTATATCAGTTAAATAACAATTCATAATCAAAAAAAGTTTGTTTTAAAAAATAATTTCATTAAGACTATACTCATTATAAAATATTTTAGTTAAGAATTTCAATTTTTCTCAGTTTTTACAAAATAAACACAAGATAAAAGAAATTTTAATTTAAAATGAAAGATTGTTGAAAGCTAATTAGAATAAATCTCTTATATTTTATATTATGTTTCAGTATGATGAATTTGGAAAGCGAATAAACAAACGTTTTGATTCATGCGATAATGCTACAGAGTATCAATGTCTTGATAAATACAACGCATGTATTCCTCGAGAATGGGAGAAGGATGGAAAACGTGATTGTAAGAATGGTGCTGATGAAGTTGATAGTTTAAAGTGTTTTAATCAGACTGAGTTTACTTGTAAGGATAATCATCGATGTATTCCTCGCTATCGTGTCAATGATGGTTTCAGTGATTGTAAAGATAGCTCAGATGAAAGTAATACTCAGGAAAATTGTTCTTTTCATGAGTTTAAATGTAATTTAGATAAAAGGAACAAAACCCGTTGTATACCTAGATCCTGGGTGGGTAACTCAATTAGAGATTGTGAATCAGGAGAAGATGAAAGTCATAGATTCAAAAAATGTATAGAAAATGAAGTTGAATGTTTAGATAAAAGCAGATGTCTTCCACAAAAACTAATTTGTGATGGAATCTTGAACTGTAAAGATGGAAGTGATGAAATTGAAATGTGTGATCTGAATAATTATGTGAGAAGTTTCAGAGGTGAAATTGTTTTCGTTACTTCAAAGTCAATATTTAGTGGTTTGAAAAACGTTTACATCGAAGGGTTACAATATTATTCTAATCTTGTTTTCGGTGATAGTTGTCAAATAAAAACTAATAGCTTTATTGAATTACCAACTAAATTCAAAAATCAAACAACTTCTGATAGCAACATGTGCTCAAATATACAAGAAAAATGTTTAAACGAACAAAACCAGTTTATTTGTTCAAAATGTCTAGATAACAAAACTATAATATTCAACTCACAAGTTTGTGACAACATAATCGACTGTCCCGACGCATCAGATGAATGTACATGCGAGAAATCTTCAATTGAATCGCTTTGTCAGAAGTTTTTTCCAGATTTAACATCAGGTGATTCAAAAAATCTCCCAAAACATCATTTTGAAATACTTTGTAATAATATTGATGATTTACAAGATGGAACAGACGAGAATGTTTGCAACAAACAAGTTTTGTCTTTGTTATTTGACTCAAACCAAAAAAATAAAACACTTCATACTTGCTCATCACACAATTTGAGAAAAAACGAAACTAATAGATTCATTTCAGTTAGATCATGTGACCATAAAATTGAATGTCACTTAAAAGACGATGAATGTTCAGAACTATGTATCAACAGCAGCTTAAAATGGTCAGAAAATGGATTTGCAGAAACTTTTAATCAAAATTTTGATAAATTTAGTTTAACTGAATGCTTTCCATTTTTACGACTAACAAGCAGTTTATCTTCTAAAAGATCTCTGTATTTAGTGATAGATTACAAAAACTTACAACCACGTTTATTTTTAGAAAAGAAATTACTAGATAATTCAAGCCAAATTATGATAGAAAACCAAAACCTTTATAATAATAAGTCACTTATTACGATGAAAATTGGTGGTTACAAAAATATCACAATCACATCGATGTTAGATTTTTGTAACATCCGAAAGTATTTATGTTCATGGAGGTTTTATTGTAAATCAGAAGAAATTGAAAGTATCGACTTGACTAAAGTTTGTGATTACAATGTTGATTGTCTAGATAGTTCAGATGAAATGAACTGCTCGAAAAAGACTCATTTCTACTGCTGGAATAACAATTCCAAGTTTATTGAAAAAAGCAAGTATTTGGATGGTCGAAAAGACTGTTCTGATGGTTCAGATGAATGTTTAAACTACTTTTCATCGGTATATGAGATGATTAAAAGCGACTTTCTTCGTTACTTTATTTGGTTTGTCACAGTTCTTACAATAACTGTTAACATTTATGTTATTTGGAAGCATTGTTTGAAATTGAAAGAAGCTGAAAGTAAAAGTTCAGTGAGGTATGTGAATACATTTCTTTTATGCCAGCTAGCAGTTTCTGATTTAGTAATGGGAGTCTCTTTGTTGATACTTGGTGTCAATTCATTTCAATATTCAGGTCAATATTGCATTCATGATCTTGAATGGAGAGCAAGTACTACTTGTAACGTGGTTGGTGTGCTTGCTGTGTTTTCATCTCAAACATCAATGACTACCTTAGTATTAATCACAACTTTGAGATTGTATCTTACTATTTGCCCATATAAAACTAATCGATTAAACCACAAGCTCGTCAGACTTGTTTCACTGCTTTCTTTGGTATTCTGTTTCCTGTTTGCAATGATTCCAGTTTGGTTCAAATATAAGTTTGCTGACCAACTTTATATTGAATCAAATCCTTTTTTCCTAGACCAATCGGTAAATTACAGCACAATTGAAATGCTTTACAGAAAAACTAAAATAATTCTCAGTAACCTTCCTAATACATCATCAATGTTCAACAACAGCCTTGGTACAAACTTCAGCTATCAATTCATTAAAACTTATTTCGAAAGTGGAAAAAGAGAACCTCTATTTCAGTCCAGAAATGTTAAAATCAAAAATGTGTTTGGGTATTTCAGTACCTCTCCTGTTTGCTTTCCTGATCTCTATACAAATATTTCATCATCTCATTTTATTCTTTCAATTATCATTATAACTTTCAATACTTGTTCATTTCTATATATTTGTGCAGCTTATAGCTACATGTTCTACACCACTAAGAAAAGCTCAAAATCTGTTAAGCAGTCAAAAAATGCAAATCAACTGGGAAAATGAAATTACGAGTTTTCCTCATCATTATAACAGATATGTCTTGTTGGTTACCAGTTATAATCATGTCTATTATAAGCTATAGTGGATACAAACTTGATGGTGAAGTACTTCCTTATTCTGCTATCATTATACTACCAATCAATAGTGCAATAAATCCAATAATTTATTCAGGAATCGATAAAACCATTACAAACTTTATAAAATTAAAATGTTGTAGAATCAAGCAAGAATCAGTCAAAAAAACTGAAAATATTGAACTTAAAACCATTAAATCGGCTGGAACAAAATTTGAATAATGTACATCATATCACAATTAATGGTTTTAAATGGTATTTTTACACTTGTATTCAGAATTTGTTTTATGGTTTGAGTCATTGTGTATTTGTGTATTTTTGAAGGATAAACTTTCAATGTTAAAAATTTAAAAACTTGTTAAGTGTGCTTAAATTGAAGTGTTCCAAAAAGTGTTTTCAATTAAAAAAATATTAAAAAAAATATCAATTTTTCACTTTGAGGTAGGTTTACTATTCGTATGTATATAGTATTTGTTCATCGTAATATTTCAAATATTTATAATCAAAATGTAAATAAAAAATGTATGAAATGCGAAATGACATTGTTCAATTGTGTGCAAAATTTATATTGCAGTGAACTTCAGAATAATAATAAAACAAAAGTTTTAAATAAACTGATTTGTGTTTAAGAGCTCTTTTTTAGTTTGATAGTGTTTTGGGTAATCTGAAATCTATTATTACAAAAGAAACAAAGCTTTAGCTGGATGAAGAACTGTATTAGATATAAAAATACAGAAGCAACATTAATTAAGAATAAAAATCAAATTTTTATAATTACAAAATTATTTTGTGAGTTAAGTTTTTAGTGAAACATCTTAATAGAATAAAATAGGAAGTAGCGGAAGTTTAATTAACGCTTGATAGCTTCAAATTAGAAAATCAAATTGTTTTGATATTTAAATTACTTTCTTAATCAATATGAATGCAATCATTTGTTAGCAACTGAAAATATATAACAAACACTAACTACTTTATTTACCAGCTAAAATTTTACCTTTAACTAATTTAGGTCAAATTAAGTAAACAGAATTTATTTTTAAATTTTCTTTTATAGTAGGGATAAATTTATTCAAAAATATAATTTTAAATTTCATTAA